>CAIGRR010527488.1:0-14285 GCA_903798365.1 Fraxinus sp. 1973-6204
TAAGCCAGAGGTTATTACCTTTAACTTATATTCGTCCATCTATTGTTTTAGATAGGGGCTTTGGTAGTGCCATTCTGCCAGCTTTCCCCTCCTTCCCTAACTTCGACCTCCAATGCTTCCAACAGCATACTCCACCAACAACTGCCCTTACCATTTTCTATTTGCTATAAACATATATCTCGTGTACATATTTCTTTGAATTTTTGTTTACAAATAAATAAATCCACGTCTGTATATGTTCTGTTGGTTGAAAATTGTAGTACTGCCTGCTGCATGGAGATTAATTCCGTGGTGGTGATGGTGTCTACTATCTTCAAGGTCTCCTTTGTAGTGGGGGAGCCCTCAGTTGTGTGCGAGAGGAAGAATGAAGAAGAAAAGAGGAAAGTAAAAGGAGTTATAATTGCAGTAGAAGGTGATTGCGGTGTTGTTAAAGGGTGGACGCAACGTGCGATCCCATACTCTTCTTGAAAATTGGATTAAATCCCAAATCTTAATCAATTAACACCTTTGGAAAATTGTAATTTTCCACTTTCGAAGTTAAGATTTGAGAAACCTCAAAACCATTGATGTGGGCCTACCAAACAACATGTTTAATCAGGGAAACACTGCCCCCTTTGCAGGGCATCTTTATCTCAAATATCATATATCATATATCAGATGGCCGAACAAACTAGTCCTTAGGGACTATGGGAGGGAACTCCATCTTTATAAGTTGAATTCATCAACTTTAAATAGATGTTACTGTACGACGGATTTCGCGTATTTAAAATATAGAAATCGTTACAAATTGTATTTTGTAAAAAATACAAATAGATATGAATCTTCTTGTAATTGCAAAAATGCAAAACCCTCTGATTAATGATCTGAAAGTTTGAAGACAAGGAGCCACGTGGCTTGAATCCTAGGCTTCGAGATTTCTTGAGAATTTGGTTTGTCGAGAAGCTTGGGTTTTTGGAGCTTGGATTTGTACTCCGAAAACTTGGACTTGATTTTGATTTGATTTGAAGAAGACTTTGTTCTTCTTGGATTTGCTTGATTTGAAGACGGTTTCTGATCTTCTTCATGTTTTCCGGATTTGGAATCGAGAGAATTCCTTCAGCACTTCGTGGTTTTCTCTTCTACTTTTCTCCCCCCTTTTGAAATGAACCATTGACCCTATTTATAGGGTAAATTCTTGGCCAATTTTGGTAGTAACTCAATTAATTCTATTAAATTGATATAATTGAATAATTGTGGATTTTAAGAAAAAAGTAGGTTGGACTTTTAAAAATTGACCCAACCCATTATTTTTATTTTTTATTTTTTTATGTCTACAGTTACTTAACTTATGCGGCACATGTAGAATGTCACCTATGTGCTTTTTTCTTAACTGGCATTGTTTCCTCAGTCCACAATGTATTCATTATGTTATGTTAACTCAAGAAGTGACATCACCAATGGACAGGTCATTGTTGAAAGTCGAAATTCAATTCATATACTATATATTAAGTGGATTCTATGTAACATGCTATCCAAAGGAATCAGTAGATTTTTTAAGCTAGTTATTCCAATGCATAATTCATACTATCTGTAGACAATGCTACTTGTGTCCTATTGAAGTCATAGTATAATCGTGTTTGCAGGTACAAGGCATGGGGTTCTCTGCTAGGACTACAATTAGCAGAAAGAGATATCATAGTGGCATGTATTGATTACAGGTAACTGACTCAATCTTAATTTTATCATGTTTATTCTGATATTCATGAACTGTATTTTTATAAGCATAAGAGCCTATATGAATTGGCCATAGTGCGTAATTCCAGACAAATTGTAGGTTTTCACTCCTCACCCACCCTAGAAAAGAACATTGATATTGATTAGAAAGGTTTTGTCAAATAATGTTGTGCTTCCCATTCAGAAATGGACTGGCGTGATGTATTTCAATAGATTTATGTGTTATAAAAAATAACACACGCACAGAGACAACCATTCTAGCATGTCAAAATATTTGTTCCATTGTTTCTTTATCAATGTAATAGCAATCTGGTGTTTGCAAATTATTACCTTGAATTTGAATTAGTTATCATTCGGTTGAATGAATTCAAGATAAAAAAGATTATTAAATTCACGTGTTGGCCTTCCAAATGACCACAGGTATTTGCTTGAGTTGCTAAATCCTTCATATAAAATGATGAATAAATTCTCACTTTATCTCCTATGTGTATGTAAATGTAATTTTGATCAACAATATTGTCACTTCGTCACAGTTTCCCCTTTTTGTATCCATCTGGTTGCAGAAATTTTCCACAGGGAACAATCAGCGATATGGTTAAGGACGTTTCTCAAGGGATTGCTTATATTTGCAACAATATTATTGAATATGGAGGTGATCCAAACAAGTGAGTCAATTTTTTATTATTATTATTGAGCTTGCTTACTTCATAACGGAGCAATAATATCAGGATTTTCATGAAAGAGATAAAATGAGGGAAAATTGATAGAGATGGTCTGTACTACCTAGGTAACCAAGGGTTTGTCGATAATGGTGGTGGGTAAAGGATATGGTCAGGAACAAAATAGATTTGTTGTTAAATAGAGAATCTTACCCTAGATAATAGAACAGAATGAAAAAAAAAGGAATGGATTTATTTGTTGAGCCGAAAAATCAAGTCTCGTTGAGATGTCTATTCTCCAGCACCAAGGGTTAGAACCTGCTGAGTGCTGGTGAATAATGAATGATCCTTCTTGCCAAAACACGTCTTTTGGAAACATTTCTGCAGGATTTATCTCATGGGTCAGTCAGCTGGTGCACATATTTCTTCCTGTGCTCTTTTGCAGCGGGCAATCAAAGAATCCAGAGGCAATAGCATTTCTTGGAGTGTCTCCCAGATAAAAGCTTATTTTGGTTTATCAGGGGGGTAAGTGTATTGTGTATACCATGATTCAAATTTTGTTTTCATCTTGTTGAGGGGCCAATATCTCTTGTTCCACCATGATTGGGAACTAAACTGTTTGATGGACTACAATAACTTCCCAATCCATGTATATTGACAGATACAATTTACTCAATCTGGTCGATCATTTCCATAATCGAGGCTTGCATCGCTCCATCTTCTTAAGGTATACACGTTCTTTTCAATGCTAAATCGTTTAATAATAGATCATGGGTGAAGTATGACTGATCGTGTTCTTTTGCTCTATGTAATTGATGTCTTGATTTGTTATTTACAGTATAATGGAAGGAAAAAAATCACTGGAACAATTTTCTCCTGAAGTTATGGTACAGGATCCAAGCTCTGAGAAGGCAGTTTCTATGCTGCCCCATATTGTCCTTTTCCATGGTACTACAGATAGTTCCATACCATCAGATGCAAGGTTTGCGTTCTTTCTGAAGAATGATGTTAATAAGCTGCCCTTGACTTCATACAAGATGCCGTGTTTTCTTGCAGTAAATGTATCTGTTATCTAATTCCATGCTTTATGAACAGTGTGTGAATTTTTATATTGCAGTTTCAAAATGTTTGCTTGCTGTTTTAATAAAATGACACCATCTCACAAGTTGAGAGGAGCTACTTATAGTATAAGATGCTAATGGCTGGGTATTGACCCAATATCAATCTATCATTCTAGAACTCTTTCAACTGTATGGGCTCTTTTTGTCGATTTCATTTTCTAGTAATGACATGTGCATTTATTATGCTAGAATACCCTTTCTGCAATTCTAATCTTGTCAGTTACCACTTGTATTGTTGTGAAATTGTACAAAATGTTTATATATCTGATTTTTTTTCTTGAGCATGTAAGTGTTCGGCATCAGGACTTGGCTTTTTAGAGCCTTTATTGATAATCAAGTGAAGGCATAGGCAGTTAGATGGCTACTAATGCTGTGTTGAAAGTGATTGTTGTTGATCCAAAATCCACGCTAGGAATTGGAGGCATGCAAAGTTCATGAATTCGGTCTTTACTTAAAATGCTTTCCAAAGTGCATATGGATCATGACATGTTTAGATGATCTATGCATGAAAATTTTGAAAACTTCTGGTAGCATTACTTTTTCTTTGGAAAAATATTTCACTTTAATATGATTACATGGATACTTCAATTATATGTCATAGTAAGATTCATTGTTACTGATTGAAATACATATTAAACAGCATGCATGTGTGCATATTTAAATGTTCCAAAAACTTCCTTCAATATTGCATTTTTCTCCGGAAGACTTATAATTTATAATTTGGTAGCTTGATTTGTCACATGGATACTTGAGTTATATCTCTGGTAAATTTTAGGTTTTATGTCTCAGGCTGAAAGCAAATCCTTTTAGAAGTACTTTAATGTGGTAGAGCTCTATAAATGTTTTTTTTACCTTAGATAGGTAGGTTTTTTTTTTTTTTTTTTCACAGGCTGGGTGGAGTACACAATTAGTCCTAGAAACCGAAGTAGTACCGGAAAAAGGGAACTATATGGTGTGACAATTTAGTGTAGTAATTTAGTCCCCCTATTTGCGCTCCATTAAAATTTTAATGTTTTTTTCTCAGTCACACATTCTCCGATAAAATAATTTAACCACACATTCTCCAAAAAATCATTATTCCAAGATACATTTTTCCTAAAAACTAAATTTAATGGAGCCCAAACAGTGGCTTATTATTTATGTAGCCATGTAGGTACAGTTGAACTGCTTTTGATTTATTGTCCTTAAAGGGCTGTTTAATTGCCTAAAAGAATTTAGTTGTGCTTCTCTTTAGCTGCCCAAAGTGTGATTGCCCTGGTGCTGGTTTGGAACTGATCTAAGTATGCCTGACCTTGATGGGGTTCCAGGAAAAGGGTTTCTTTTCAACTCAAACTCCTATTTTTCTTAAGGTTTTTAGGCGGGCACTGTTTGGAAGGCTATATGCATTGAAAGCTTTATAAATCCTCCTGTTGAAGATTAATAATGCCTTGAATTTGGACAATGCACAACTCAAAATAGAAGAAAAGCATTCTCTACTAAGTATATAATTTTTTAAGAAAGCTGTATCTTATAATATATTGTTTCTTGTATCTGGCAAAAGAAAATGCATGCTGTCTTGTTTAAGCAAGAGTAACTGAATTGTGGTACAATGTTAACCTTTGTTTTAATTTGTTTGCTATTTTCAGTAAAGCATTTGTGGATACACTCCACAGAAGGGGTGCCCGAGCAGAACTTATTTTATATGATGGGAAAACCCATACAGATCTATTCCTCCAAGTAAGCATGACTTATGTTCTGTTTTTTCCTCTATCATTGCATATGTAGTTGCAATAGATTTTACAATCAGTACTGCAGATTGCAATTATCAATATAGGATTATTCATTTCCCACCCTTCCTAGAGCTAGCATCAGATTGATAAATAACTCATTGATATGCTAGAGAAGTAGAGATATAACTACTTGTAACGAGGTGTAACTCGTTCTGATTCAAGATTGACATGGGACAGGCAAGAGTTGAGTTTTAAGTGAATGCAGATCAGCCTGGTCAATTACTTCTTTAACCGTGAAATTTAGTATCTGTCTCAAAATGCAGGATCCTCTTCGTGGGGGTAAAGACGAGCTTTTTGACTACGTGGTAGCCTTCATACATGCTGATGACAAAGAAGCTCTTGCTAGGGATGCAATGGCTCCTCCTAGAAGAAGATATGTCCCGGAGATATTGTTGAGATTGGCTCGTAGGGTCAGCCCCTTTTAGGCCAGACATTTCCTAGTGATGGCTGCTGATAAGCAAGCTCTAGCTCCCGCTACCATCTAATCTTCAGAAGGACGCCTGTTCCTGAAATGTGTTGGAAGTCTGACAGTGCATTCCTCCCGATTCAGCCTCGAGCTTGAATGATATGAATTAATTCTCAATGGAAGGGGAAGTGCACTGTTTGATATGTGGACAGAATGTTGTACATTTTAGTCATACCTTGAACTTCCCTTTAAAACTATATAAAAAAAGATTTTGGTTTTTTATATTATTTCATTTATTATTTCTCGAAACTTGACCTCGGCTGTGAAAACAATATTTCCTAACCAATCGAGACACAAAGATTTGGTCTATTAATTTGGTTTGAGAATGAGAGTATTTGTGAAATATTTAAAAATGAGGTTGTTTGTTAATTATTATTGTACAATAAAAAATGTCCACCTAAAGTGAAAAGCACACTGTTCTAGTAACCTACAATCCAAATAAAATGATTAAGCGCACTTTTATGCAAGCTCCATTGAGGTTTATGATAATTTAATGGAGTTGTGATGTATTTCTAATGCTTTGAACAATATTTACAGAGGAATGCTGTTTAATATTGCTGGTATTGAAACACGCACTATTGTGGAATGGAAGATACAATTAAATTAGTCACTTAATTCTACCATTTATTGAGTTTATCACTAATGTCACCTAAAATAATGTTGAAGTGTACTAGATAGCATTATTCATATTCATATTTAAAGGAGCTCAACGGATTATGTACTAATAGTTAGACGTCCATGTCAATAATTCGATCTGTGATGTCAGTTTGTCCGGTAAGTTAATCGAACTAAATTTGTTGACGAAAGCTACATTAGAACACCTCCAATCTTTTCATGGATTGCTAAATAACTTACAATACAAGTAAAAGTATCCAGTGTTTAAAAATTATATTTTCAATTTAGTTGGGATTCTTTCAAGCTGATATGTCAAATGAGACAGACATTGTGTAGAGTTTTGTTACACATTCAAAATTCATATTTTCTAAGGAATGGCAACGGTCCCCGCCCTCATCTATTTTCGGGTCAAATTGCAATCCTTCTAAATATCTATTAGATTTATATGATTTTAACAAATAAAAGGTACCTAGGCAGCTTTATTGTGACAGTAAATCATAATTAATACAATATATTATTTTTTATATGAAAAATTGATTTACAAACTACCAAGCAAGTAGCCTGTTTGATATAAATTTCGAAAAAAAAAACATATTTTTCTGATTTTCCTCATGTAGCACGATGTATTGACAGTATATATAAAGAGACGCAAAAGTGAAATTCATCTTTCATGGTATGAATAAGAAGATCCCTCTCCCCACGGACACGAGTACACAACACGATAATTAAAATAACCGGGAAGAAAGCCAAGCTATTACTTTCATCGGGTCTAATCTCTTCTTACACTGGACATGATAAAAACTTCTCACCACTACCGACATGCTACTGACATAGTAAGAGAACCTTATAGATATTTTCAATTCTCAATTTGGGGGAAAACAAGATATTAAATTCGCATTTAAATAGATAATAGCGGCACACACAAACCCACACAGACAGATCAGTTGTACAACTCAGGATTTCTGCAATAGACAGCGAAATCTTGTTAAAGATAGAACGGCCGAATTTGCCTCCAGAAATTTTAAAGTTTACAATCATTGAATACATATCTGTAAATCACACATCTAATTTTGTACACCAACTCCCTTAAATTCAAAAGAATACTTGTCCTGCATTTCCCTCGTACGTGAACGTCTTACCTAGTTAACTAAAACTTGGCATCGGCCATCACCCAATAGTCCACAGAGGACCCGAAATAATCCCTAAATCAGCCTATCTGGGGGATGATGAATTTGCAGTACCATACTGACCATAGTTTGAGGAACCATCTTGCACTAGAGGGCTTCGTCTACCTCTGTCCGACAAGGATCGGCCATAACTCGAGCTTCTAGGAATGGATGGACTAGATCTCGCACTAGGGGAAGAGTAACTGGAGTCGTAACCACCATATTTATGAGAATAATTTGAGGGTCGAGATCCAGGATCAACTCCAGGAGGCCCATCATCTTCGAAATCACTGGACCACCTTTGTTGATGATAATGCCGCCTGCTGAGTTTTTCAGACGAGTGGTTATATTCGCGGTACGAACCATGTCTAGATACATTATAACTTGACGACCCAGCTGCCCAAGGTCTTTCATCTGCATTTTCTGGGATTGGAGCATTTATTCCAGGATATTTAACACTCATTTTCCTGGATGGCTCAGCAACAGTTGGATCAAGAATTTCCCCTTCTTCAGTTTCTTCATTCGTTGCCTCATCGGCAAAAATTGTAATCCCTGATGGCTGGTCTTCATCATCTGGATCTGAAAATTTAGAAAACAAGATGAAACAAATTTTGAAGATGTGCACTTCACGCATAGAAAACAAAAAGTAGAGACATTAAAGAACGAAATTTAAACACTGTGAACAGCTATCACTTCATAAACTCAGGTTTACCAATGCCCTCCCCTCCCATAGTGATAGGGACTTCGGCAACCCTTTCATCAAGAACTGGAGGGACCCAGTGCACAGAGAACTATTTCAACAAATCATCAAGATGAAANGAACAGCTATCACTTCATAAACTCAGGTTTACCAATGCCCTCCCCTCCCATAGTGATAGGGACTTCGGCAACCCTTTCATCAAGAACTGGAGGGACCCAGTGCACAGAGAACTATTTCAACAAATCATCAAGATGAAAACTGTTTAATTGTTCTCTCTACCTAAATAACCCGGTGGATATCCTATTTCCCGCATTCTGTTAAACCAAGGAGGTGGATCAAGCTCCTATACAATAAAAAGGAATGATGATGAGTGTGGATGTTAATTTTGACAGTTCTAATAATATATTTACTTATAATTAAAAATATTCTAAACTTACAACCTACTCAGTAAATATTCAGGCTCACATAAAACCATTTATGAACAAAGAAACAGAACCTCACTCGTCTCAAAGCAAGATTATCTCACCCTGAGTCCTAAAAGTTTCTGCGTCTCAGAATCAAGTACACCTGGTCTTAAACCATCATATTTCCCCCCAGGAGAGCTGTGAAAATATCGAGTGGGGTTACGAGAACTGGAATGTTGATTACGTCTATTCTTGTGCTGTTTTCGGGCATTATTGATGGTAACATTGTCACGGGGCTTAGGACATTCTTTAAGTGCATGGCTGTATGAACCACAGTTGAAGCAACGGGAATTATCTAACATCTCCAAGCCTCTGCACAAAATAAACATGGGTTTGCAGTTCAGCCAGATGATCGACAAACAAGTGAATAGAAGAAAGTAGAGATTTAAGTTGAACAATTTACATTTGAGACAACTCGAAAAATTTCAAAGGGTGCTGGATATACCAAGACTAGCTAATTGATGTGTTAGCTTCAAGTTGCCATGTTTTTTTAGAGAATACCAACAGTTCAACAATAAAATAAAACCAATAAATGACAACACTCAAAATAAACATGAACCAACACATAAATACATTTTCTTCCATGTTTCCGTATACATTAGTAGTTGGGAAAATTGCAGCCACGATACCAAACCTTTTATTTATGCTACCAACGGTACCAAACGTTTTAAAAATTCACGCTTGAAGTCCAGATGTATGGTTTCTATCTATTTAACCGTCAGTTGACCATTTAAAAACAATTGACCAATTTTTAAAATGGTGAAATAGAAACTTTACAATTTTAATATAAAATAATAATAATAATAATTAAATAAAAACAAAAAACCAAACTCAACATTTATTGTCTTCACCTACGCCGCCCCACCCACCCACCCACCCAAAACAAACAGCTGCCGCTCGCCAGCCATCACCACCGTCACCATCGTCGCCTTCGCGGCGACTGCCTCTTCCAAAAGAATCTCAAAATTCGCCACCATTTCCTACCAATTCCACCATGGCCACCGTTAATGGTTATTGTCGTCGGCCAAAAAACATATGGAAACTTCAGATCCGGCTAAAGTTTTGAAACTTAAAATCAAACCACAAAAGAGCAACTACAGCCATTTCAGAAAAATTTAATAAACATCAATTTTTTACCATTCAAGAGTGTAATGAAGAAATCTCAGACTATACTTAGAGCAAAGTGGACGAGGTCGGGCAATTGGAGCTCAGCGGAGGGTTTATAACCATACAAAGGTGATTGGCAAGAAGCAGGTGAGTAAGCTGTCATATAATGATGTACAACAACAAATTTCCATAGCCTCCATAGAAACACCAGCTCCAGAAGCTAAAAGGGTGGTGGTGCCACCATCCAAATCCCTAGGTCCAAAGCCTGAAAAGGCCGAGCTGCCACGTGAAGTCCCGGCCCTAGAACCCAAAAAAGTGGAGCCTTCACCTGAGGTGAAAACTCCGACGACTTCTCCATCTACTGATTGCTTTGGTTGATGTGGTTGAAATGGCAACGGTGCCGATGGTTTGATTTTGGGGGTTGGGGCTGGGAAGTGCGGTGGGAGAAGAAGAATTTTCTTATTTTATTCTTTTTATCTAATAAAAGTACCATTTTACCCCCTATACATTGGTCAAAAGAGGCCAATTTTTTTTTTTAAAATGGTTAACTAACGGTCAAATGGATGAAAACCATCCATCTGGACTCCAAGTGTGAATTTTTAAAATGTTGGATACCGTGAGTGACACAAATGAAAAGTTTGGGCAAAGTCCACTACTAAATGAAAGGTTTGGTATCGTGACTGCAATTTTCTCTCAGTAAAATACACGTATAACTTGAATGGATAATATATTTTCTTCAATATTTTGTAATGGCATAATATATTAGTTAAATACACAAATTTTAGACACAAACTGCGTATCAGCGTATGATTTGTGTATTCTATTTCGTACTATCAAGTTTATCCCCAGTAACAGTAAAGGAATTTGCAAATTAAATTAAAAACAAATAAACAAGGCCTCTCTCCACTAATCTTAAGATCCTTCTCTCAACCCACATGCGCACGAACCAACACAAATAACAAAGAAAAACATACCCATCCAAATTAATGGAACCATCAGTTGAAGTCAAAGCCAAAGAATATCCACGGTCATAAAGAGGGACAGAATTGCCATCCAATGGTATAAACACCTCACTCGGTTGATTGCTTATTTTGTTGTCCACCCAAAAGGTCTACATAGAGTAGAGTACATGAGAATAAACCACAAATTCACTAACTATCGAGGTAAAAAGATAAATCATCCATTGCAAACCATTCTATTAACAGAAAGGTAAATGATTTAAACTTTTAAGAGTCATTTTTTTTGGAAGTAAATATTTCATTGGAAGGGTGCTTAAGGGTATACAAGTCCATTCAGATGGCATATCAAAAATCATGAATGCATTCTTAAAATGGAATTCTACATTCATATCATGTTAAAAGGCTCATTTCAAAGCATCTGAAACCATCAAAGGAACAGTTTTTTTTTTTACAGGAGGTACACATGCATAGTTGAATACTGATAATTATAGCTCCAGCAGAAGTGGTGGCGTGCCAATGATGATGTAGCTCAAGTCAATTTTACATCACCAATAATTCTTCTTGTCCTTACAATAGCCAGACACAAGTGCAAGCCAATATCACTATCTTCCAGAGAAATATTTTATTTTACTCCAACACTAATAAGCTATTGAATTTGTAATTCTATGGCCATAAAAAATTAAACTTCTAGCCCAAATTTGAGCTTGTCCAGATGTGCATAAATTTGTTCAGATATTAACAAAATAGGCCAAATTGCTCATGAACTCAAGTTTTGAGAAGAAAACGAACGGAAGTCATTGTATTTTTTCCAAGTCAGATAAATGTAGTTCTTAAATTTTAAAGTCTTTTGAGTTTTATTTTCTGAAATACATATCAAGTTAATGATTTATTGATTTTAGATCCACCACAGGACATGAGTACAACAGGGAGATAAAATCATACCACTGCAGAAGGCTTATCCACACCAACACAAAGAGCTGGGAAGTAAGTCTCTTCACCAGATACTAAAACTTCTTCTGAATCCTAAATTGAATAAACATTCAGGTCAGCACATGAAGATTGTGCAAATGAAAATAAAGCAAACAACTGCATAAAAGGTAAACTATATCAAACCCCTGTTTGGTACACATTAAAATTTTCATTCTCATTCTTCTACTCATTTCCAACCACATTTTTCTATTAAAAAAAAAAAAATTCATCACATCAATAACTTTTCCTTCTTTTTTAACCACACATTCTCAATCAATTTACTATTTCAGAATACATTTTTCCAAAATAATGTGGCTCAAATACACCCTAAATGTGTTACATATCAGGATAACAGTGTACAAAGGTACCATCAATTGTGTCCACGACGAGGGAGGTTTCTCGTCAATAAACTAAGGCAAGAAATGAGAGACTAAAGTGTAAGAATTCAAGCAAACCGCATTTCTCATAGAAATTCATCAGGCTTACATTTGACGACGAGCAGATTTGTCCGTGCCAATGTGACCACTGTTGTAATAGCTCCTCCAGCTTTCTTTTACTATCTCTGAGAAAGATAACCGGCTTGTCAGTTGTCAGATACCTATTGGAGATATATTTAAAACAAAAAAAAAAATGTATTACAATTTCATAGTTCATACCTGGTCAGATAATTATAATTAACACGCACAGAAGGTTGTTTTTCATCATCACTTAATCGGGGTCTCTTAACCCCAGATATTGCTAGGAGGTCAAGTTATGAAAAACACAAAAAACTGGGATACGGGGAATTATGTAGCAAATGAATATGAAAATGAAAAAAAATTTGTTAAGGATACGACTAGCATCCATTCCTCGACCACTGACAAGGGTTTCATCTCTTTTACAATTATTAGGACTAATTTTGTCTTCAACAGTTAGAAACCCATTCTCAGCATTCGCCACAGAGCTGACACAAGTAATCTTATCCAATGCTGCAACAGCTTCAGTCAGTTCAAAACTCACTGGCAGAGTAGACACGCTAGCAAAACCATCTTTTTCACCATCAGTTTCCATCAAAGCTCCCTTCTTTTCATGTACAACATCAGAGATCTCTTCATTGATCCCGTCTCTGAACTTGGAGTTTACAGGTAAAGAATCGACTTCACTGGGCTCACAACCAGATCCGTGTAATTCATTTTTCTCACTTCCACTTCGAGAAATACTCGAAGCAGGAAGGTTGATGAAATCCTCGGTTTCCATAGATTCTAGCATATGCCCCCAGGTATGAAAGTGCACTGGTTGCATGTAATAAATCAGTATGGATATCAAGAATCTACTCAATAGGTACCAGAATGAAGTTAATTATTAATGCTCAACAATCAATAGGCATCTGAATGAAGTGAATAGTTAATACTCAACAAGTATCTGAAAGTACTGGAGGTAATGTTCATAAATTCAGAATCGGCTCTTTATTCCTCTATCCAAGTCTTAAGACCATCTCCAACCCATTTCACCAAAATGGTGCAACTTTCAGATCATCCTATTTAGTCATCTCTGACTCATTACGCCAAACGTTACATTAAGGGAAAAAAAAAAAATCATTTTCTTTCCCTAATTTTAAGTTCTCAACAACTACTTTATTTCAAAAATTATTTAATTAAATATTCTATTACTATAAAAATTATATTTAATTAACTAAAATATTGCTTCTATATATTAATTAAAAAAAATCATTACACTTAGTATCACAATTAAAATTATGTTACGTTTAAAACAAATATAAATTAAATTAAATCATTAAGTAATAAAAGGATATAATAGGAATTAAAATTTGTTGAAGTATAAAATAAAGCACATAATGAGATATAATCAAAACTGTATACTTCACCAAATTTGATGCAACACTGTTCATTACCCTAATTTAGTGTGAAATTTTGAAGTCCAGTTGGAGCATCATTTTCACACCAAATTGGCATTTGACGTCATTTTGAAGTTGGGTTGGAAATGTCCTACGAAATAACTTCCATCTATTTTATGTTTCCTGAGCTGATTCAATAAATCTGCACTCCAGTTCTTCTTCAAGATGTACATTGACAGAAGTCCTCAAAGAGAAATTTCTTTTGTTATCTAATATCATATAGTGATGCATACAACTGAATGCACTCTATCAAAATAGAAACAAGCAATAACCGAAAAAAAATGTTTTAGTAACAAAAAGGTCTGAATATAAAATACAAAAACTATGTTGGTGCATCTTTTGCATTAAAATCAGAAGTCCAAATCAAAATCTAGGACAGATTGATTAAAATTTATATCTTAAACTTTTCCCAGTGCCAAGTACAGCATTGCAGTTTCATGCGAACAAAACTCGATTTTAGTTCCAACAAGACAAACTTTGACAACGAAAGTGTTCAAATTCAACTAGCCTTTAACAGCATAACCCTATGAACTCGGTAAGCTATATCAACAAGAGACAAATCTAAACAATGAATTAAAATACCAAAAAACTGAAGTCGCAACTTTCGGGTTTAGGCATCATATTTTGGCAAAGAGTTCAATTACCGACCCTAAACAAAAAAAAAAAAAAAAAAAAAAAAAAAA
>CAIGRR010527768.1:0-10258 GCA_903798365.1 Fraxinus sp. 1973-6204
GTGGTTTAATTGCTATTTAATGAAAACAATAAAACAAACGGTGAAAAAAGATTTTCCGTTAAAATAACCAATTCCGTTAAATTTTCCGTTAAAACAAGAATTTCTGTTTCATAGGCACTTTATATATATAGATATAAATAGGTAATATATATTCTTAAAAATTCACCATTCAAAATTATATTTTTACCAAATAATGGCGCTATACTTCTGTACTTGCACCGATTTCTCTACTATTAGTATTACCAATCCTTATTACCATAAGCAACATAACAAAGCAAAGAGTGGAGCATAGAAAAAAAAAGTTGGTAGATCCGTTAGCTCACTTCACATATTGTAGATCTGATTCAATTTAAGTAATTTCTGAGATTTGTCGGCATCCTGAGCCTGCCCAGATCACATTACTGAGCCTGTACTTGGACATTTTGATTCAACCTGTAGAAAATGAAGGTTATTGAGAAGATCCAGGATGCGGCAACCAATGATACGAATAGGGTTGTGTTTTCCTTCAAGTTTTTCCTGCCCAAGACGGAAGATGGTGTCGACAATCTCTTCGAGAGAATGGAATGGATGGTGGTGCACAACCCATCATTTTGCGATATAACATAAGGGGCTGGTGGTTCACGACGTTGGAGATTGCTAACAGGATGCAGAACATGGTCTGTGTGGAGACTATGATGCATCTTACCTGCACAAATATGCCTGTTGAGAAGTGTTAACTGAATCTATCCTGGTCAGCTCCACCTCATCAACTGAAGCTGCTAGCTAGAGATTTCATTAGCTGACTCAGCCTTGCTGTTGCATCCGGTTGTTGGGCTTGTGGTCCTACACTAATTTGTTGTAAATATTCTTGACATGATCCACTATTTTAGGAACTAATTCACAGCTGTAAAATTCTAGAATCTTCCTTGTATATTTTCCCTTCAATTATATAAAGCTCATGACCTCAACAATGGAGGTCACGGTTGATTGCACATTCTCACCATCTTTTAAAATTAACTTGGTATCAGAGCATTAATATGGCAAACGCCAGCAACTTCAATGCTGATCCTATTTCAGTACCAGTCTCAGCTTCAAGCAGCACAGTCACTCTTCTGATGAGCAACAGCAGCATCACACCTTTTGGGGTTAATCTTACCCAAGTTGTTTCAATCAAGTTAGACAAAACCAATTTTCTACTATGGAAGAATATGATCTTACCTATCATACGAGGACATAACCTTGAAGGTTATATCTTAGGGACAAAGATGTGTCCCCATGAATTTATTGGCAGCCAAGTTGCAAGTGATACTGGCACCAGCATCGAAATGGTTAAGAACCCTGAGTTTGGACAATGGATGTCAACAGACCAGTTACTTATGGGCTGGCTCTTCTCCTCAATAACCCCTAACATTGCAATGAGAGTCATGGGTGCAACAAACTCAAAGCAGCTGTGGACTGCTATCGAAGAGAGTCTTGGAGTACAGAACAGGTCGAGAATCACCTTCCTCACTGGTGAATTGCAGAAATCAAGGAAAGGATCAATGAATATTGACCAGTATCTTAACAAGGTAAAGCAATTAGCTGATAACCTTGAAATTGCTGGAAAAACAGTGACTCACACTGACTTAGTCACTCAAGTCTTGGCTGGTTTAGATGAAGATTATACTACTATTGTGGTTCAGATTAATGGTAGAGATCAAATATCCTGGGGGAACTGCAATATACTCTTATGACCTATGAGAGTAGGCTGGAACATCTCAACTTACTGAGAAATGATTTTGCAGATATCAACATCAACCAGGCTTCAGCAAACTTCTCCCAAAGGTCTGGTTCCAACTATCATGGTTCCAAGTCCCATAAATCAGGCTATGGTGGAAGATTCAACAATTTCAACAACTATAGAGGTGGGAGAAGGGGCAGAAACAGAGGAGGTTATACATATGGTGGAAATGAAAGACCAATCTGCCAAGTATGTGGAAAGAAAGGTTACAAAGCTAATATATATAACTTCAGGTTTGATGACAGATACACTGGGGCTCCACCAAACCAAAGGACAGGTTATAATACCTCACCTACAGCCCTCATCGCATCCCCCAGCATAGTGAGTGACCCTACTTGGTATGCTGACACTAGAGCTAGTAGTCATATCACATCAGACAAAGGAAACCTTTCTTCTATCAATGAATATGCTGGTAAGGAGAAAATTATGGTGGGAGATGAAAGTAAGTTACATATCTCTCATTTTGGCACTTCACACATCCCAACCTTGAATAACAAGTCTTTAATCTTGAATAAACTCCTTCACATACCAAAAATTAAGAAAAATCTCATAAGTGTCTCTAAACTGACTTTTGACAATGATGTTCGTATGGAATTTCAAACCTAAATGTTGTTTTGTAAAGGACAAGTTAACGAGAGCAGTGATAATGCAAGGGACGCTTAAAGATGGGTTGTATCAGCTGGAGTTCCCTCAGCAAATCACCAAGAATCCCAGCCTATAGTCAGTCTTCACAAATAAATCTTCCTGCAACCTGTTGTCTGTCACTTCCAGTCATGAATCTTCAATTACAACTTCTGATATATGGCACAAGAGGCTTGGTCATCCCTCTAGCCGGGTGATGAATCTAGTACTTAAATCATGTAATGTCAAAATTAAAGGAAATGAAATCAAATCATTTTGCAATGCTTGTCAACTTGGTAAATCTCATATGTTGCCTTTCTCTTTATCCTCCTCTCATGCCAAAGCTCCACTAGAACTCTTGTTTACTGACATATGGGGACACGCCCCTGCCTCATCTATCTCAGGTTTCAAGTATTACATATCCTTCCTTGATGATTTTAGCAGACATACTTGGATTTATCCACTTAAACAAAAATCTGAAGCCTTAAACATTTTCATTCAGTTCAAGAAACTCATTGAAAACAAACTGAACTGTAAGGTCAAAACACTACAATCTGACTAGGGTGGAGAGTATAGGACATTCTCAAAATTTTTGAACCAAGAAGGGATTGAATTCAGGCACCCTTGTCCCTATACCTCAGCTCAAAATGGTAGGGTAGAGAGGAAGCACGGACACATCACATAAATAGGTTTAACATTACTAGCTCAAGCCAATCTATCTCTGAAGTACTGGTGGGAAGCATTCCAGACAGCAACCTATATCATAAATAGGCTACCAACACCTACACTCCAAAATCAATCACCTCATGAAATTCTGTACGATAAAAGACCAGAGTATCAGACCTTTAAAATATTTGGCTGTGCCTACTACCAGTGTCTAAGACCCTATCAAAATCAGAAATTCAATTTCATTATACCAAATGCACCTTCATAGGTTATAGTGAGTCTCATAAAGGATACAAATGCCTAAGTGAAACTGGAAGGCTATACATATCTAGGCATGTGGTTTTTAATGAATTGGAATTCCCTTTCAAAGGTACAATAGTCACCAAGAGTCATTCAGAACCTATAACATCATAAATCACAGCTTCTTATTTTCCTCTTCCTTCTGATCATAATGTGTCTGCTAGAGATCCCACTGATACTACTTATCTTGAAGCAACTCAAGCTGATTATCTCTCATCTCCTGACTTGAATGACAATCATTATAATGTTCCTGACAACACTGAAGAAACTGATGAAATGGAACTTGAAGTGCCAGAACAAAACATGTCACAGGTTGAACTCCTGCAAGCAGATGATAATGTTAATGACAGAATGTCACCTCAACATAGAGCAGAAAATGTGGCTGAGCACCCCATGATTACAAGAGGGAAAGCTGGGATATTCAAACCAAAAATTTACCTTCGGAAGCTGAATGAGAATCCATCAGAACCTAAGAGTGCAACTAAAGCTATGAAGAATGCTGACTGGAAAAAGGTAATGAAGGAAGAATTTGATGCCTTGACAAGAGCTAAAACTTGGGAGCTTGTACCCCCATTGCCAACGTACAATATTGTTGGGAATAAATGGGTGTTCAAACTTAAGCAAAACACAGATGGCTTAATACAAAGGTTTAAAGCCAGACTTGTTACAAAGGGATTTCATCAAACTCCTGGTGTTGACTTCTATAAGACCTTCAGCCCTGTGATTAAACCCTCAACACTCAGAATTATACTCACCTTGGCAGTAACAAAGGGGTGGACAATCAGGCAAGTGGATATTAATAACACTTTTCTCAATGGTGAGCTGAAGGAGACCATGTTTATGAATCAACCTGAAGGGTTCATGGATGAATCAAAGCCTAATCATGTCTACAAGTTAAGCAAATCACTTTATGGATTGAAACAGGCACCTAGAGCCTGGAATGAGAAGCTGAAAACTACACTCTTGGGTTGGAAATTCAAGCAATCTGTGGCAGATACTTCACTCTTCTATCTCAAGAATAAAAATAAAATAATCTTTACACTTATTTATGTAGATGACATTGTAATTACAGGTAATGACAAGACTTTACTGGAGGAATTCATAGACTATCTGAAAAGAACTTTCGCATTAAAGGACATGGGAAGGCTGCATCATTTTTTTGGAATTGAAGTCCTTTGGCATGATTCTGGTATTCATCTCACACAAACTAAATATATTGTTGATCTTCTCGAAAAGTTTGATTTGCAAAATGTAAAAGCTTGTATCACTCCTATCCCTGCTAGTAAAACGATGTCAAAAGGTGATGGGAAAGCCTTGAAGAATCCCGCAGCATACAGGAGTGCTGTGGGAGGACTGCAATACCTCCAATATACTAGACTAGATATCACTTTTGCCGTCAATAAATTGAGCCAATTCCTGCAAGCTCCAACGTTATTGCATTGGCAAGCATTGAAAAGAGTATTGAGGTATCTAAAGGGAACAATGAGTCATGGACTTTGGATTCAAAGAAGTGACAGACTCAGCCTGAATGGATACTCAGATGCGGACTGGGCATCTTGCCCTGATGACAGGCAATCAACCACTGGCTACTGCGTCTACCTAGGTGATAATCTGGTTAGTTGGTCTTCAAAGAAACAACAGGTTGTGGCACGCTCAAGCACTGAATCAGAGTATAGAGTACTTGCTTCTACAGCAGCAGAAATATCCTGGATTCAGTCACTCTTTCAAGAATTGGAACTACCTTTGGCTGAAATTCCAACTATCTGGTGCGACAATAAAGTGCTGGAGCTTTAGTAGCAAATCCGGTATACCATGCCAGGACGAAACACATAGAACTTGACATACATTTCATCAGAGATAAAGTAATAGCCAAGGAACTAGAAGTAAAATATGTTCCAACTTCAGATCAAACTGCTGACTTGTTAACTAAAGGATTGAGTCATTCAAGGTTCCTCTTTCTAAAGGACAAGCTTGGGGTGACTCTAGCACCCTCGAGCTTGAGGAAGGATGTTAACTGAATCTATCCTAGTCAGCTCTACCTCATCAACTGAAGCTGCTAGCTAGAGATTTCATCAGCTGACTCTGCCTTGCTGTTGCATCTGGTTGTTGGGCTTGTGGTCCTACACTAATTTGTTGTAAATATTCTTGACATGATCCACTATTTTAGGAACTAATTCACAGCTGTAAAATTCTAGAATCTTCCTTGTATATTTTCCCTTCAATTATATAAAGCTCATGACCTCAACAATGGAGGTCACGGTTTATTGCACATTCTCACCATCTCTTAAAATTAACTNTTTTAGGAACTAATTCACAGCTGTAAAATTCTAGAATCTTCCTTGTATATTTTCCCTTCAATTATATAAAGCTCATGACCTCAACAATGGAGGTCACGGTTTATTGCACATTCTCACCATCTCTTAAAATTAACTAGAAGATTGACCACGCGCTGTCTACTATCAAGTCAAATGGGATTCAGAATGTGCTCGCTCTACACAGTGACCCCCCTCACGGCCAGGACAAGTTCGTCCAGGTTGAAGGTGGGTTCGCCTGCGCTCTGGACCTTGTAAGCGTCTCATTTTCACCGGAATTGAGTATTGAGTCTGTAGATCTGATTGGTTTTGGTGCTCATTTGTGTCTACTTCATTCTTTAGTACATTGTTATGCGAAATTATGCTTTTTTTACTTTAGCTGTAGCTAGTTGTGGGGTGAATTATGTGTTTCATTGATTGTTTATTTGCAGGTAAAGCATATCCGTGCCAAATATGGTGAATACTTTGGGATCACTGTTGCTGGTTATCCAGGTTGGATTGCACACTCATTTTCCTTGTGGAAAGTTTTTTTTATGTTTAGTTACTTTACCAATGTTTATTTCTTGATTTTGAGGTGAGATGTAGCTTGATAAATGATACATATTGCCCAATGTTAATACTGTTTATGTACAATTGTTGTTTATATGGTGTTAATTCTTTTGTTTATGAACTATGAATATGTTTTATATTTTAGTATGATTCAATATTGCTATGTTCCCTTGAGGGTTTTTCTTATAAAACATCAGGTTTTCATTCTCAGAGGGACATCCTGATGTGATTCAAAATGAAGTGGCTACAGAAGAGGCATATCAGAATGAACTTGCTTATCTCAAGAAAAAGGTTGCATCATTCTCCCCAAAATAGTAGTAACTATCTTTGAATTAAAAGAATGTAACTATTAGAATTTCATATTTACATTTTTATGGAGTTCTCATACTGCAGGTTGATGCTGGTGGCGAAGTTATTATAACCCAACTTTTCTATGATACCGATATTTTCCTTAAATTTGTCAATGACTGTCAAATTGGAATTATGTGTCCCATTGTTCCGGGGATTATGCCCATCAACAATTACAAGGGCTTCATCTGGATGACTGGTTTTTGCAAAACTAAGGTATTCACTGCACTTTTAATGCTTTATATCTTATTAATTTGTTATATTGTGTTGGCATATATACCTTATTAAATTGCTATGTCTATTGAGTAGCCAGGAAATTATCGTCATTAGACTCCAGGTAGTTCATTTTGATTAACGTATATAGAATCTTTTAAAAAAGGAAAATTTGAAGGCTTGTAAATAAGTTATCCTTATTGAGACTTGAGGTCCATCTTAAAAGTCAACTTTGTTAAAAAATAGTCCAAACCCTAGTCTATATTTTGATATTTAGCCAATGTGGAGTTTATCTCTTAACATGCTCCCGCCGGATGGTTGTTCGTTTGGACAGAGCAATTTTAAAATCTTTGTGCTTTTTTGAGTCTTGGCCTCCGTTTGGCCTCATTATTTGAAATTATAATTTTTGGAATAGTATTTTTTTTGGAGAATGTGTGGTTAGAAAAAAAGGAAATTTTTTCGATTTATGTGCAATATTATTTTATGAAAGATTGTGTGGTTGAAAATAAGAGTGGAATAAATTTTTGGGATAATGAGGGCCAAAAAGAGGCATAATAGGATCGAATTGCTCGTTTGAGCTCGTACACTGATACTATATTGAGATTTAAGGTCCATCTTAAAAAGTCAACCCTGATAAGAATATTGTGTGGTTGACAATTAAAAAAGAAGAATAAGTTTTGGGATAATGGGGTCAAACATAGGCGTGGTAGGATCGAATTGCTCGTTTGAGCTTGTGCACTGATACTATATTGAGACTTAAGATCTATCTTAAAAAGTCAACCTTGGTAAGAAGATTGTGTGGTTGAAAATTTAAAAAAAAAGAGGAATTTTTTTTTGGGATAATGGGGTCAAACGGAGGATTGATAGGATCGAATTGCTCGTTTGAGCTTGTGCACTGATACTATATTAAGATTTAAGGTCCATCTTAAAAAGTCAACCTTGGTAAGAAGATTGGTTGAAAATAAGAGAGAAGAATAAATTTTTGGGATAATAGGGGCCAAACAGAGGCTTAATATGATCGAATTGCTCGTTTGTGCTTGTGCACTGATACTATATTGAGACTTAAGGTTCATCTTAAAAATTCAACCCTAGTAAGAAGACTAGCCCAACTTTTATATATTGGTCTATATTTTTGTATATAGCCGATGTGGGGATTTATCCCATAACAATCCTAAGGTCATTTGCAGCATCACACATAATCAGGTAGTTTTGCTATACATTTAGGCTGTGTTTGATAGGCCTTCAATTCCATGGAAGATGGAAAACTTCCCACCATTTTCCAACTTTTTGGTTGTTTGATAGAGTATATTTTCCAGGCAAAACATTTTCCCATTTCCAAGCACGTGACCCTCTTTTCCTCAGAATACTGGAATTTGTTTTCCCATGGTTGAGCAGGTTTTTTGTTTTCTTGGCAGGTGGGAATTGTATCCATATTCATCCACTACACCGGCACCTTTTACTCCAAATTCATCCAGTATGCCACCGGACAAACCACCGGATTTCCACACCGTCAACAAGTCCTCATCCCATTCTTCAATTCCATACCAAAAATCGAACATAACACCTCCAAAATCAGACGAAATTCAGGCTCAAAATCAACCCTTCACGCACGGTTTCAACACCAATTCCGGCCAAATCTCCAACACCAACGACCATACTCCATCACAGGCCCTAATACTCATCAAGGCGAGCAGTTTCATGGTCCCATATCATCAAGAAACGAGTTATAATGGATTGCATCTCTTACCCGTTTGAAAGCAGTGAATCGACCTCAGAAAAAAAAAAATCCCAATTCCGGCGCCGGCGTGAGAATATCGGTCGTGCACCACCACCATTACCACCTGTTCATTATGGCGGACAACATATATATATGGGTCTTCGTCAATTTAGCTCGAATCCAAAAAAAACCCATTGAATTGCAAAAAACCCGCTGCCAAGAAACCATTGAAGATGATAGCCAACTAGGCGGCGGATGTGTGAAGAAATTGGAAAGGAGAGGATTCAGTGATGGTGTGAAGAAAATGAAATGCGAGGATAACGTTTTTATTTTGGTTGAACTGAGATTCATTGAAATAGATCCAGTGACTGAAAAGAACTGGCAGAGGAAAATGAGAATGGGAGTATATAATTTCCTTGTAAAAGAACCCAATCAAACAACAATATATGGAAAATCACAATATTTTCCAACTGGAAAATTATACCAATCAAACGCAACTAATTGATATTTCCCAGGAAAACAAGTTCTAGGTAAATATTTTCCCTGGAATTCGTTTTCTTTCCACCCTATTTTCCATCTTGCAATCAAACGGACCCTAATTTCATGTTCCGACTTTAGTTAGGATCCATTTTCAAACTAGTAAAGATAAAATATTATCTTCCATTCGACACCATCATATCAATACGACTAACTTTGAATATTATATACAAATCTGACAACCAAAGTCAATCACACATTTAGAGAGGTGAACATTGTGAGACGATAAAAACCACGAGATGACGAGAATAATCAAGAAAACAAGAAATAATGAGAGATAAATGGCTCGTCAACAACGTGCATGGTAGGGTAATACGAATATTTGTTAGTGCTAGCTTGTCACAGTCTCGATTATTTTCTTAAGCTGCCTAACTTGATTATATTTTTCTTTCCATCATTTTCGGAACCCACAAAACAAGATTCTTTTTTCTTTTTTTTTTTTAAGTATAAAATATTTGTGTATCATTGAAAAGTCGAATATTTTTTATAATTTTTTTTAAAAAATATTTTTCTTTAGAACACGAGATTGTATCATTGAAAATTGCAAGTCAAGCAGATACTTTTTAAGGTTGTTGGGACATATTACTAAAATCTATGACTCAACGATTTTATACATTTCACATGATGAAATTATATTTAAATGTGTCGTACATATCTATCTATCTATTTTCAAGATTGTGGAGGCTGTGATCTTAAATGCATGAACGGGTGGGAGTATGTTCTAACACTTTATTAAAGAGCAAAATGGAATTTGACATCATTTCGATTGAAATATATTAAGTTCATATTTTATTTAAAAGTGAAAAGTGGACATGGATCAAGTTTTCTATTTCAATATCAAACCAGAGAATTAAAATATTTGATTTTCAGTTCAAAGTGAGACCAGTGGAAAAGCCAACTGAGGTCAAATCTCATAATGGAAATGGAGGGTTTCCATATTAGAGAAGGCCTTATGGAGTGAATAGAAGTGCAAAAACTCTAGAAAAAAGAGGGAGAGAGTTTATATATATAAATAAAAAATAAAATAAAATAAAATAGAAAGAGTAAATAGTACAATATATATATATATATATATATATATATATATATAGATTTGTAACACTGTGTAGATAAATCAGAAGGAATGAAAGTGGCAGTGCCTTTTTGTCTATAAGTATAGTATTAGTGGTGCCATGTAAAGTATATCACTCGTAAACTTTGACTTGCTGGTCTAGTGAACAATTTTCGCGGAAAGGA
>CAIGRR010527853.1:0-11343 GCA_903798365.1 Fraxinus sp. 1973-6204
CTTGTAAATTTGAATATAATTTGTCAATATATATATATATATATATATAGGTTATTGCAATAAAATATACAATATCAATCAATGTCCTAGTGGTGTGAGGAGTATCTTATTTTCATGGAGGTTGAAGGTTCAAAACCTCGATCATTCAAAAATTTTATTTTCCTCATTTATTTGGTCATAAAAGGAAGGGTAAAGTAAACATTTGAAATTTTTAAATAATTAATTTTTTTTTTCCTTTTAAAGATTTTGGTCAAATTCCATTTAAACAAAATCATCTTTAGTAGTGGCTATCCCAACCCATTCCCCCCTTATTAACACTAGAATTAAGATATACGTACATACATGGGTTTCACCCACCCCTTGTGTATGAGGGACCGTAATAAAAAATTGTCAAAAAAATCCCACCCACCCCTATCGTGAGGCATCGTTGAGGGTACTATGAACCCACACCATGTACCTCAAGCATCATTGTAACACTATAGAGAGTTTAAAATTAGTTTTCCCTTAGACTAAAAATTTTTACCTAATCGGAGGTGGCCGAGTTGGTGAAACAAGTGAACGTGGATATCGAAAATCACGAGTTCGAATCCTCTACCAGCACTTCTTCGGTCGAACCCGTCCCACTGGGCTTGTCTAGTGCGGTTTATCTCTCATTTGTGGTTTGCAGGCTATTGTACATGAAGCGAGGTTTACCCAATACGCACTCAAGGGTAGCGGCTACGATTTCCTACGACCAAAAAAAAAAAAAGTCCACTTTAACAAGTTAATTGTGTTTACTTACCTTCATTTATTTGTTACCATGGTTCGGTCTAGACCAAACTGGGGCTGGCGAATGCCGATCCGTTCATGGGTTCAACTCATAATCAACTCTTAAAATTATGAGTCGATTCATATTGAGCTCGTGGATCAAAAAAAAAATAAAAAATTAACCATTTGTATAATTTAAAGTTTTATTGTCTCCACGTTTACTTATTTGTGTTATTTCTATCCAATTTTATTTTTTAAAAAAAAATCTATTTAATCTATTCTAGGAAATGATAAAAAATAGTTTCAAAATTTTCAGGAGACCGTGAATGTAGATTCCGAGCTGGATTCATATATGAAGGTTGAATTGGTTCAAAGATGTCTTCTATACGACTTTTCGATCTTCTTAGAAATATATTCCATGTATTGAATGTTGAATAGAGAGAGTTGTGTATCTAAAGGACTGAAAACACGTGGAGCTTTGAATCCAAAATATGTTGGACAGATTAATAGCTGGAGATTTTGGAGTGATTTAATAATTTGTAAAAATGTTGTTTACGTTAATTTTCTTTAATTTTTTTTGACCTTTTAGAAAAAAAAGTTGTATTTGTTCATGTACAATTTTAATTTCGTTTACATTAAAAGTAATCAATCATGAGTCCAAAAATTGAGAGTTTTGATTTTTTATTAAGTTTAAATAATGAGTCGAATCATAAGTTTGTGAACGACTCGACTCGATCTATGAGGCCCACAAGCCAAATGGTCGAACCAAGCACCATTTGTAGACACGAGCCGAGCTCAACTTATCCGTGGGGTCGAATCGAGCTTGTGCTCTTTGCGACCTCTAAATCAAACTTTATACTTTCTTCTATATATTTGAACCTAATCTAACTTTTAACCCCTTTAAATGGAAGAATAGCAAGTGTTCGAAAATTTAATAACCAATCAATAGCAGGTATTTTTCCAGTCATAAATTCTATTTCATTGAGAACGTAATGAATTGATCTACCTGCATGTCTTATCATCGACCTCCATTTCGCATTTTAAACGTCTATACAATTACAACAATGCTACACGTACAGGCTATACGCTGCCGAACACTCTCATTATAGGTGGGTGGGGAGGTTTTTTGCCAATATTTTAATCATGTGGGGGTCACTCCCAATACTCATATATTTGAATTCCTGTAAAGCTTACAGCATGTACTTGAAGCTTTCTTGATACAATTACTACTGAACTGAAGCACAAGCCAATAAATGATCAATTGAGCAACTTGAACTGTATTCAATATGGACACAACCCGGATTCGTATAATCGTGGCATCAGGTCAAGGTGCCACCCATTAGCCCATTTAGCCAACATGATGGATCTCTATCCAATAAGAAGCCCAAGTACCCAACTACGGCCCACGATCCAACTCACGTATATACATATATCAGTTCCATTGGATACATAGAGAGAGAAAGAGAGCAAGAAGAAAGATGATATACAGAAAATGGAGTCTGCTGACGGGCCCAGCTGCCATTCTTACTGGAATCGTCGGAGCAATCGTTGTGGTCGATCTCCTCTTCATCGAAAACGTAGGCCTTTAAATTTAATTTTTTTTCCCGCNTACATAGAGAGAGAAAGAGAGCAAGAAGAAAGATGATATACAGAAAATGGAGTCTGCTGACGGGCCCAGCTGCCATTCTTACTGGAATCGTCGGAGCAATCGTTGTGGTCGATCTCCTCTTCATCGAAAACGTAGGCCTTTAAATTTAATTTTTTTTCCCGCTTTTTCCCAATTTATCATTATCTGTTTCTTTCTGCTTATATTATATTCGAATCGGCAAAGAATCGTTGAATAATTTTTAGATTAATAGCGGAGAACTATCTATTTCATGGGGATTCGTATTGATAAGCATATTGTTTGATTGGGTGAAGACTAAAATCAATCTTTTTATCTTTTTCTTATATGGATCCATCTAGAAAATACCAATTTTGTTTTCGTTTTCTTTGCCAGATTCAGTTTTTAATTTTCCATGTATTACGCAATTTGTTTAGGAGGGATCAACGTTCTTTAAACTTTGTTGTTGATGAAATTAAATGGGTCTTTAATAAAATGCCATCAATTGAGAAACCCATTCTAAACGATGAAATTAACATTAAGCTAGAAGGGACTGATAATTAGTAAAGTGCAGCTTGTTAAGAGTGGTGCATAGTGAAGTTCGAAGGTACAAATTTTCATGCCAAAGTATTAACTTCGTTAACTGAGATGGATCATTTTATGTGGAGTGTCCGTTCAAAAGAGTGAATGAGTGATAAAATTTTGAAATAGCAAGTCAAAAGTGGGCAGACCATAGTTAACATGGTGTGTGATAATTGCTAAGGATGGCCCAATTTGCTTTAGATCTATCGGAAGATCTAGCAACGAATTGAGCAGAATAGCGAAGAAAAAGTTTAGTTTTTTGTAGTAGTTACTTTTTTTCCCTTGATGTTTTCAGGTGTTTGGCAGTGTTGGGTTTATTGCTTCAGTTTGATTACGTGGCGTGCTTATCAACTAGATATATGATCTCGTTTTTGCCAGTTTTGTTATAGTTGAAATATCTACTGCCAAAGTGCTCTACCCGCGTTTCTTAATATTGAAACAATAACCCTTTGTTCATGTTTTAAAAGAAATTGATTAGGTAGTTAAATTCTGTTATCATAGTGTTGTATGAATGTGTATAAATATTTCTATGACCAAAAAAGTGAAAAAGATTCTGCTCAAGAATCCTTTTTGTTCTAATGACTTAGACTTGGTGGGTTTTCCATTTCAATTGATTACTCTAATTAAGTTTTTCAATCTTTGTTGGTGATATATTTGACTAGAAAGAATGAAAGGTTAGTTTGGAAAAAAAGATTCTTGTTTAGTTGGTCAAAGGTGTAACACTGGCAGTTGGCACTTAGGCATACAAGGAATTGGGAAAAGATATTGGATTTCTAACCATCTAATTTCAGTTCATTTTTACTCTTTATCGAACTGCTCACTTGATCAGCAAGAGGTCCAGATCAGTTCCCCCCTTAAATTTTGTTGGCTACGAGGAAGTTTATGGGAAGTTATAAGCAGTCATATTTTGGATTTGGAAGAATGAAGCCGGTGTGCACATGCAAAAGAGTAACGAGATAATTCTTGAACATCCACTCAATAATTTATCCCTGAGAAGTAATTTACAGGCTAATTCAGGAGCCAGAGCTTTTGATGGAGAACTACTATTTTTCAAAATTTTGTTTACTTGGTACTCAAAGTGAGTAGCTACATGATGTTCTTTACTAACTATTATTTTGTGTTTTAAAAGGCATCTTCAGGGAAGGTTTAGCTGCTACATCTTGCTGTGCAATCTAATTGAAGTTAGGGCCTGCTTTTCATGTTAACACTTATCTTGTTAATTAACAAGGGTGTGCATCCTCCTCTCGGGGAAATAAAGAAGCATTGATCCAAAAATTAGCGATATTAGTCTCAAGACTAACCTGGTTTTTGTTACACTGACTGGAGACATTGTGCTATCGTGTTACTTGGAAACTTGTATTCCACTTTCTTTATCTTATATTTTCATATTTTGATCCTGCAGGATCGATTCCGCAAGACAGAGCCAAGGAAGCAAGAGACAGCACCTTCAACCAAGTAGGAGAGAAATATTGAATGGTTAGATGTGATCTAAAGCTCGTTTGAGGTTTTTGTATGGGAATTGATTGTTGCAATTTGTGATTTTAAGTTGCTGCCAAGGATAAAATTGTCTGGTAGAATAAATCGAAATTTCCAAACACACTTGTTATTGTGATGTCATGTTGGCTTCTTTGAATATCTTATAACAACACGCTTCGTCCCCTATTTGATTTCTATTACCTCTTCTCATGTTGTGTGACAATATATGATACACGAATTGTTCGCAGGTAGTAGCACGTGGTGTTTTTTGTTGAACTCGGTTTTTTCTTTACGGAGGCCAGAGGGCTAGGCCAGCCTTTCACGTGCTAGCCATGGGTAGCCCGAGATACTTAAATCTCTAGACGAAAGCATCCATACAACACATACACATCAACCATAAAAACAAGCCTCGTAGTGTTGACAACATGATTCAAGTTGAAAAGTGAAAACCAAATAATGCGTACAGATCTGTGTAAAATTCAAAAAGTTACAGACAGGAGGACAACCTTATGATATGGTTTATACGGGATTGAGGTTCTTGGCGCCCCTGTTCTTGTCTCGGTCATTGAGCCGGGACAAGGAGTGTTTCCCCAGACAGAAAACCATATCGAACTTTTCTTCACATTAAGAAAGTGAATACAACAAATCCTAGATATAATTACAAATCAATCAGTGGTACACCAGTGGTAAATGACAAATCAGAGACATTCCTGTATTTTTGTTACCAGAGCGAACTATTTCAGATAGTGAATTCATGAATCGAGGAATAGCGGTGCGAGACAACCACTCTTCAAAAAAACCCATATCAAGCAGCCGCTTTTGGAGCTCTCATGCCAAATCCACGCTTCGCCTTCTCCACTCTGTTCAAGATCTTTAGTTAGTAAAGATTTAACTTACGTTGCATGTTGAATACGGTGTCTTTTCTTCGACCAAGTAAGATTCTTATCTATAAGTTATTCACGCAAAATGATGTCATGAAAACAAGAAACATCCTGGGACAAACATTAGAATGGCAAAAAAACTTGAGAAAAATCTTGCATTACCCATTGAGCTTTCATTTCTGAGTTGCTTACTTTTCTTAGTTCCAATTTTAAAGGATAAAAAATTTATTTATTTTAAGACTTTTTAAGCTTAGCCAAAGCTAGCGCTCCAAGTAAGACCAATGTCACATGGTGATCGGAATAATAACTTCATTAGGCAAAATCAAATTCTCTCAAATTTGGACAGAAAACTCTAGTTGAAACATATTAAACACATATCAAAGAATCAAGACTTACGTTGGAGCAAGTTTGCCCAGACTTTCTAGCTCTTCACCAGTGTCCTCGTTGAGGATTCGACCGGATATCTCAATGATGTAAGATCTATCTCTATCTGTCGGGAGTCCTCTATTCCCGAGCAAATTCAAATCTTTTTGATGAAGTTCTCTACCGTTCACAAAAACGCTAGTGTTTCCACCAGAACAATTTTCGGGCATGGGATAGTTGAATTCCTCAATAAATGGCTGCAAGAAAATGAAATGAATTTGTTAAAATTATGGAAAGATCACAGTTAGCATCATAAACCTATGGCTAAGTGTCGATACGGGAATTGAAAAATCTTACAGGAACTACGCCAAGACAAGAGCCTCCCATTGCACCCCAAAATCCAGCTCTGAAGTCATACCTAGTAAATAAAAGTCAAAAGAAAGGAGAAATATTAGCATTCTGAGATTAAATTAAAAAACTTGTATATGTAAGGCATGGCAAATTTATATGTATACTTACCAATAATGTCCAGGATGGATCGGTCCGGCCAGCTTTTCGGCCTTCTTAATCAACCGATCTGGTATAAGATGCCCATTAACAGTAACGTTGGCTGTTCCCTGCTCAGCCAGTTGGTTGGATTCGTTTGAGTGCCTAGAATTCTTTGTCATAATGCCAGCAAAATATGACTCGGCTGCTCTATTGCCTCTTAGTCGATCTCCTTCTCTACTTCCTTCACCTGACTCTAGAGAAGTTCCCGTATTAGAGTACTCATTGGTCAGAATATAAATCTCAGTAGCCGCTGATGTGCTCTTCATAGAATTCTGCTCTGCAGTACTCTTGCTTGGTATCACTTCATCTTGAATTGTGGATCCCTTGGGAGGTAGAGACCTGTTTCTCTTTGAGGCTATCTCAGCCGAATCTGGATCTTTTCTTATAGCAAATATGTTTTCATCTTCCTCTGCCACAGAAGTACGAGAAGTAGTGTGAGGGATCTTCATCTCTGCAGACTTGCTTGAGCTTGCTTGGCCCGTTGACAAAGATCCTTGTTCTCTATCCATGGAGTGGAAATCATAACCAGAATTATCATAGTCATAGGATGAAAAGGTTGTGCTAGCTTGGTTCAGATGTCTATGGACATATGAATTTCCTAGTTTAGAGGCATCATGGCTATCATCAACCTCTGCAAGAGTATTCTCCTCTTCTACATTAATGAAAACAACCTGTTTCTTGTTGGCAACTGCAAAAGAGATTATTGTAGAACATTCCCCACACCTAATTCTGTTCTTGTTTCTGTCTTCAGACATTACTTTCTTAGGAAATTGCAGCAACTCAAAACAGTTGTGGCATGTAAAGAATGGAGCACCCCCTGCTATCGGGCGGCAAATTCGTCCACTGCTCACTGGACTCAATCTGGGAGGTCGGGAATGAATTAAATCATCGACTTCAGGGTTCAGATCACTAGGCAATCTTATTTGAGATTCAGGATTCTGAGATTTCAAGGGAGGAGGAATGGTAGTTCTAGAATCGTATTCTTGGGGACCAAATGAACTCGGGTTTTTATAATGATTAAACACCACATCATCCGGAACATTGGATAACCGTTTATTGCTGAAGGCAGTTGGTGGGACCAAAAGAGAAACTTGTCTTTTGTTGTGGCAATGGAAACAAGAACAAGATGGATGGTGATGACTAACACTAAAAGGGTACGTTTCCATTCGATCCATGTATTCCACAGAAAAATAAGCATGAGATGGATGCTGTCGAAATGGAGCAGGAGGTTTACGTGGATCTCGGCCGAGCATTTGAGACCCTATCGGATCAACAATTGGAGCGTATCTCGGAGGATAAAAGCCATGCCCACCCTTTTCTTGCCGATGCATAGATGGCTCAGCGTAGTGATTTAGATAAGACGGTCTTCCAAATTGTTCATCAGAAGAACTATCAGAATACCATTTCTCGGAACCAACATAAGGATCCTGACAAATTGTCCTTCTATCAAGAGGAACCATTCCACCGGGCCGACTTAGCTGATTTTTCAACTCATCCAATGTCCTCAAAAGCTCAGCTCGATCTTCTCCATCATAATCGACCTTGTTAAACCCATACACGTCATTCTTATTCTTCATTCGACCTTCATAATCATAATTGGACCTTGTCCGGTCACCTGATGATCCCTCTTCTGAGTATATTGATGCTGCATATCTCGTACCTTCAACATCCATTCTCCGACTTCTCTCCCCATTTCTTGGGTCCATCATATGCTCTGACCATTGTAATCCACTTTCATCTTCATTATACATCTCCATCCCTAAAGATCTACCAGAATTCCAATTTTCAAAACCAGCACAAGGTACCTGATGAATTGTCCTGTGATCAAGAGGAACCTTTTCTTTAGCCTTGTCAATAAGTTCACCTGACCTGCTAAAGTGATCGTTCAACCCATCCAACTTCCTCAAAAGATGGGCTCGATCTTCTCCAACATAATCGACCTTGTTAAACCTGTCCATGCCATTCTTATTCCTCACCGGATCTTCATAATAATAATTGAAACTTGACTTGTTATCTGAAGGACCATCTTCTGAGTTCGTAGAAGATGCGTATATCATATCTTCTACATCCATTCTCCGAGCTCTTCGAAACCCCTCCATCCGACTTCTCTCCCCATTTCTCCAATCCATCATACCATCTGACCTTTGCAACCGATTTTCATCCTCACAATATATCTCCATTCCCAAAGAGCTATCAGGATACCAATTCTCAGAACCAACATAAGAACCTCGACGTAGTGCCCGTCGATCAAGATCAACCATTTCAGCAGACTGGCTAACCCGATCCTTCAACTCGTCCAACTTCCTCAAAAGCACAGCTCGATCTACTCCAGCACAATCAACCTCATTAAACTCATCTGTTGCATTCTTATTATTCGCTTGACCTTCATAAGCGTAAATGGACCTCGACCGGTTATTTGAAGGACCCTCGTTTGTGTACATTGAAGCCGCATATCTCGTACCTTCAACATCCATTCTTAGACCCCTCGAGAACCTCTCCATCCGACTTCTGTCGCCATATCTCCAATCTATCATATGCTTTGACCCTTGCACCCCATTTTCATCCTCATTATACAACTTTAACTCCTCAAAATCTTCTGAAATACGTAAATTGTCTGGTTTTTCCACTACTGGTGAATCAACAGCCCCCTTTTTGCCTTTATCCATCAAACTAGTACCATAATTGTCAGTCCTCCTCTCACCTCTGCTTGAAGAACTAATATTTGACCTCAAATCACTCTCAGAACCATCACTCAAATCCATTATTCTCTTCTCTGAAATATTTACTTGCTCACATTTTCCTGAAAATTTCTCTAAAATATCATCAACCATTTCTTTTTCAGACTTTTTTGATAATTTGTCCAAGTCAACACGTTTATTCTGGGATGTAAAGTCAACCGTTGAAAACCCAAAAAAAGAAAATAATAATAATAATAATTAGGTCCTTCTCTGATAACGTGTCCGAAATATACCCTTTCAAAATCAAAGAAAAACGAAAAAGAAAAAATATTCTTCCACAATTTACATATTTTAGCATTATTTAAGATTTAACAAGAACTGGGATGCCATAAAAACAAATGAATTGAGCAAATATTTCAAAAAGCACACAACTTGATGATAGAAAAAACCCAAAATTGCAGCAACCTTTTGACAGAAATGTACCTCGCAGCACAGCACCACAACCTCCACGCTGGTAAACAGAATAATCAGTGACTTTTGAAAGTAAATTTTGACACTTTTGGCAACGAACTAAACGAACTTTTCCAGATTCATGCATTGTTTTTCACGAGTTTCAGACGGTATTGGAAAAGCCCAGAAACATCTTAGATTATTTTATGTATATCTTCTGTATGTATGCACTTGTATGCAAAATTTTTGGTGCCGAAAAGGGGTTGAAGAAGTTTCAACTCTGAACAGAAGATTCTACGGAGCTGCTACAGAATCTGAGAGAAGAAAAAACAGGGGAAAATTTTGACATTTCACTTTGCCAGCTACGAAGAAAAAATGCCGGAAAATATACGCGTAAAACTAGGAAGAATTGTCAAAAAGAGTGACTCAAAAAACGTACCAGCTAAAATTGTTATTTTTTATGGAATATTTTGTGCCGGATTTATAAAATAAATTAAAAAATTCATAAATCGAATGTTTTGCTACATTACGCTATAACACTTATTTATAATATCCAATAATTTGATCACATGGAATTTAACAATGACAAAATTTGTTTATAATTAATTGTGAAAATCATCATTTGATCGTAGTAAACAATGAAATAAAATAAAATAACAGTTGTAGTTGTGCATCAATTGATCGTACTAATCAATGAAATAATAAAATAATAGTTGTAGTTGTCCTTAAAAATATAAAAAGAGTCATTTTTTTCGTACACGTGTCAAGATTTTCTAACGTCAATCATTACGGTGTCGTTTCAGATTTTTCCATTTCTTTTTATTTGTCCGTTTTCATTTCATTTCTCAAATCCTCAATCTTCCTTCTCAAAATCCGGCAATCAAATCGTCAAACTGAAGCATGACCCCAAAATTTTTGAGTTTTCCTTTCACTTCTCCTCCAGCCATCTTGGAGATTTGAGTTCCCAAAATAGTAGCAATACAACTGCCGAGAAATCGCAGGAAAAATGGCAATAATGGAGACACTAGAAGTAGAAGAACAATAAGGCATCAGAAATCTCAGCCACTGGTGGAGATGACAACCTTTGTAATTTCAAACTTTTGAGTATTTAGTATATTTTTACAGATTGATTTGTGATTTACAGATTTAGTATTGAGATTTGTGAATTGCTATGAATGAATAATGAAATTAATGATGAATTTTCAAGGAATTGTTGAGAATTCTGTGAATTTGAATCGGAATGGATTGTATGAAAACTGTAGGTTTATGTTGGTTTTGACTAATAAAAAAAAAACTGGTCGCACAGAGACACAGTCCGTGTCTTCGAGACACCGTGTTCATGCCCGCACGGAGGCAAAAAAAATTTTTTTAATACATTGAGATACATAATACATATTCTTTTATTAGCCTAAAATTTGTCCCGAAATGAGAGAAAAATGAACTAAGATGGGTAATTCAAAAGGGTGCCTACACTTTTTTTTCTCTTTTTTTTTTTTTTTTATCGGATTAGATTATAAGTGTAAATTTGTTGTAATGTACTAATTGATAACTTTATCTATTATATATATAAAAAGTGTCTATGAAATGGAATTTCTTGATTAAACGGAAAAACTAACGGAATTTCTTGTTTTAACGGAAAATCCATAACCTTAAGGTTCAACTTGAATTTATTTAAAACCTTGGGGGCTAAAACTTAAAATTTAACCCTAATCCATCAATCCACAGGCCCACGAAGCATACAAGAGGATTTGTTGGCCCATTCATTTATAGGCATGACCTTAAATTGCATCCAAGGACCTTAGCATATCAAATTTACACAAGAAGTCGCCTCCTCAACTCCCAAAAATCGAAGAAAACCTTTATTCTTCCGTGACCGAAAAACTTATCAAATTAAATTAGCCCTGAACTTGCGCATGAGGAACAATAATAGGATCTGAAACGCGTTTTCTTGGTTATGGCATCGTTGAAGTCGTCTAGGTCAAGAGGAGTATCACACACGGGAGGTGCAGTGAAA
>CAIGRR010527887.1:0-14951 GCA_903798365.1 Fraxinus sp. 1973-6204
TATTTTTATTCAAATTTTATAATAAGAAAATATAAAAGTAATCATTGAATGAATTATACATTAAAATATTAATAGAATAATGACGAAAATAGAAAAATGAATTGAACAAAGTTTGACTTAACACCCGAAAAATAAGAAGAAAAAAAGGGAGATTGAAAGATGTTTTACTTGATTTTGGTAGCGCAATTCTGACATTTCATTTTTGCCTGGAACAACCTAGATGGACGACGTACTTAGATTTATAAATTTATAAAATACTACTTAATATAATTAGTTTTTTAGTGATGCTTTAGCTTAAATTAATGAAATCCTTGATTTATACGTGTTAAGACGAGTAATTGATGCTCCAGAGATTGGATATGGCTGACTATGAAGCCATTGATCCTCATTCTCTCCGAAAGACATTTTTCTCCTTCTTTTTAACTACGTATTATTTAATAAAATGATATTACACATAAACTCAAATTTTTCTTATTTTTTAACCACAAATTCTCCATCAACTTATTATTTCAAAATACATTCTACACTAAAAATGGGGCTCAAACAAGCCCAATCTTTATGTGCAGGTCAGAAAATGACGAAATTATATAAGAATTGAAAAAATATGCAAATGAAACTAAGGGTGCGTTGGACTGTCAATATTTTTCATGAAAGATGTGTTTTTTCACCTAATTTTTTTTTTTTTTTTACTTTTGTACTGTTTCATTGACATTTTTTTCAACATAAGATATTTTCCTATTTTTGATTACTTGATCATATTTTTCTTGAAAATAAGGAAAATATTTTCTTTAAGGAGAAGTGATTTTTATTTTTTATATAATTCTCCGTGCGTTGTTGGTTTGAATATTGTTGGCGGTTGTATGTGTATTGAGTAGATGTCGACAGGAATTAACTTCACAGGAAAACAGTTGTGGATTGTAATGAATGAATAACCCATGTTTTAGCTCTAATACCAAATTTTCATTTGATGCAGGATAGGATTAGAATTTAGGATGAATTAGAATTCAAGCCAAGAAGAAGATAAAACCAGAAGAAGAACGGGAGGAGAAGAAGCAGGCAACAAGATGAGAGAGAAGAAGAAAAAATTCAAGGGGAAGGGGAGAAAACGTATGCAACAAGCATATTCATTTCATTCAATTCATCAACTGTCTAAATCACAATATGAAAACCATATAAATAGTAAAATCCTAGCTAAGTGACGGGTTTGAGCCAGCCCACTACTACAAGCCCAATAATAGAAAATATAAATGATAAAACCCAATAACCATAAAATTAAGTCTCGACTAATAAAGCCCAATAACAATAAAATTAAGTTTCGACGATATCCGCATCACACGAAGCAAAGCCTGGGAAGCTTCGCCATGGAAGGGAAACTCGATTAGATCATCGCCATTATGGGTGATCGGGTCAAATCCCTTGAGCACTCATTCGAGGGGTTGGAAGGTCACGCTATTGGAAAGTTAGAAACTCTCCAAAGCAATCCAAGAGGTAATTGACGTACAAGCATCATTGGAGAATGATGTCCAAGCCGTAAAGGATGATGCTCAGACTACGATGGCTGGACAGCTGCATTGGCAAAAGATTTTGGCCATCTCCAGGCCAAAGTCTTGGATTCCGTTTCTGCCATGCAAAGGCAAGTGAACTAGATGGCCGTTATGATAGAGTGAAGTGAGATAAATCCTGAGAGATTGTAAAGTTTTTCCTTTCATTAATACTAGGAGATTATCCCAAACTATTGTCTTGTTTTTTTGCTTATAATTTCATCCTCTACTCAAGTAACCATAATTTAGCCTTAAAGGTTAAATTCTCATGGGTGTCGAAATGCTAACTTAACGGTATCTCATGGAACAAGATTTGTGAAACGTTAAGGCCGCACAGTTTTAGTTTAGTTTGTTGGAGGAAACAAAACTAAGTTCGTTACAATAAGCTAGCTACAATTGAGTTTGAGTTATCCTATATTGTATGATGTGTGGATGTAATCTAAGTAATTGATAGAATTCTTGATGCATAAACATGCAGCATACCATGATTCCTATGGTAAGGAAGAAATTGTTGATGCTAAACATGCAGCATATCATGTTTCTTATGGCAAGAAAAACCATATGCAACCTACTAATTGTATTACAATTGAGAAGAAATCGGAAATTTAAGTTCTTTCGACCGATAATTAAATATCTGAAGTAGTGCTAAAGTTGTAATCATTTTTGAGTTGAACTCTGGAAAATGTTAGTGATTGTGAATAACCCCGACCTCGACCATGGCCCAATTCTAAATGGGCTTTTAGGTCACTATCTAGGTCGAGCCCTGTAGACCCCTCGACCCTATAAACCCGACCTCACCTCACTATTTTTGGGCTAGTTACGAGGTCGGGCCTTGTAGGTCGGGCCCCATCACTTGAGGCACCCTCGTCCTTAACTCACATGCCCTAAGAACTCTACTTCAAGTCGAACACTGACTTCCCAATTGCCTTAAACTTCCCCTCAAAAAACACAATCCTATTACAAACAAAACGCATTCAATAGGGAAAGTTGAGTCCTTTTAGGACTCCACCTCCAACGTCTATAAATACCTAGCCAAGCCCCCTTATTCAGGTACATTTTAAAGCATTCAGCATAAAGTTTCTCTTGAATACTTAACTAACTTAAGCACCGAAGGGACGATGAGGACACACCTCGACGTCTTTATTTTAGGTATTGAAGATCAGACCACGCGGAGTTCTTCCATTCGGTTCGGGTTGACCCAGGTACGAATTTTGGTAGCATCATTGGCGCTGTCTGTGGGAAACACTACTAGAAGCCATGGTTAACACACGCTCGGGACAGCTTCCAGCAAAGTCATCCGCTCCTAATCAACCCCATGCTACAGACTTCCCGGCCCCGCAGGAGGTCACGTCAGGAGAACCACCGAACCTGCTCACAGGAATTACGCCAACTGCGTTTGAAGAACTTCACCAGCAAGTGGCCATGTTAACTCAGCTACTACAGGAGATAAACGCACCTTCGGTACCATCCCCGCAGAGTGGTAATATGGCCGATGCCAGGTCCTAACCATTTTGAGGCTAGAACATCAGGCACGCCCCAAGCACCCATCGATCCAAGATCGATTGCGATGGACCCAGCAGACCTGGCAAGGATTATTCAAGAAGGGATCACAGCTGGGATGCTCCAGAAGTCCCAGGTAGTCACAGGATTCACCCCTAACACACCATTTACTCCCGAAGTCTTGTCCTATCCCCTATCGGATCGTTTCAAATACCCTCGAGTAAAGGAGTGCGATGGGACAACAGACCCCATCAACTACCTCAACATATACACCTACGTTATGAACTTACAGGTTGCACCCGATGCCGTAATGTGTAAAGCATTTCCTCAGACACTCACTAATGCCGCAAGGGATTGGTTTTATGCTAGAGCCCAACTCTATAGCCTTTTTCTCAGACTTGGCTGACAAGTCCTCTGCCTTCTTCGCCAGCAGTAAGCGCATCAGAAAGATAGCAGCATCACTTATGCAGATACGTCAAGGACCCAATAAAACCCTTCGTAACTTTATGACAAGATTCAACAAGGAAAGACTTATGATCCCAGACCTACACATCACAGCTGCGGTCTCCGCCCTTACATATGTAGTGAGGTGCGATGCATTCAAGATGTCCTTGTCAAAAACACCCCCTAAGTCGATAACCGACCGGCTCACCAGGGGTGAAAAGTATATTAACATGGAGGAAACAATGTTTCCAAGAAGAGACGCCCAACCAGTGAAGAAACCCGATTTAAAGAGGCCCTATGAGTCCACCCAATGTTCTGATCTTTCTTGGAGCCAACCAAGACAAGAAGTTCCACGGACATCCTTCATCCGATTGAACAGCATAATGTCAAACATTCTGATAGAGATCAAGGACCTCAAAGAGTTGAAGTGGCCTCCCAAGCTACAATCTCCCCCTGAAGCCCGTAATAAGAGTAAATATTGTGACTTTCATAAGGACCATGGCCACACGACGGAGGGCTGCTTTGCCCTCAAGAGGGAGATCGAGTCCTTCATCAGGAGGGGTTTTCTAGGCACATATGTAGGTCGAGACAAGCATCCCCAGAACAGTCAGAACAAGGGCAGGCCACCTAACGACAAAAATGATCGGCAACCGACTGCAGGTACTATTAACGTCATTATTGGAGGAATAGCCTCGGGAGGAGACTCTAACAATAGACGTAAGCAGTATACAAGACAATACACATTGGTCTCATACATGGATGGGCAGTATGGAAGACATAACATTCGGGGCAAGGGATTTGGAAGGCATATCTTTTCCACATGATGACGCACTGGTTATATCGGCAATTATCGCGAACTTTGATGTAAAGAGAATCTTGGAAGACAATGGTAGTACGACAAGTGTGTTGTCACATGAGGCTTTCGAAAAGATAGGTATCTCGACATAACAGCTCAAACCGGTCAAGACACCTCTTCAGGGATTTGGGGGAGGTATTGTCGTTCCAGAGGGTGTTGTTAGCTTACCTCTCACCTTAGGGTCAGAAGGAAAGCAGGTAACACAGATCACAACCTTTTAGGTGGTTCGCACACCCATGGCCTATAACGCCATACTTGGCAGACCACTACTGAATGGCATCAAGGCAATTATCTCAACATTCCACCTTGCAGTAAAGTTCCCTACAAGCATAGGGGTTGGAGTGGTTCACAGAAGCCAAGCAGTGGCTAGACAGTGTTATGTCACCAGTGTTAGGGAAATCAAGCCGGATGTTATGCAGGTATCAGAGGTGGAGCTCGAGCTCGACCACCGGGCGAGGCTTGCACCAGTTGAAAAAATGGATGAGATCGAGCTCGAGCTCAGCAGGAAGGTTACCATTAGTCGAGGTCTTGACGGTACAACTAAGGATGAACTTATCGGATGCTTAGCTCGCAATGTTGACATATTTGCTTGAAGCGTGGAGGACATGCATGGGATAGACCTAGCGGTGGCAATACACAAACTCAATGCAAACCCAAGTGCAAGACCAATAAAGTAGAGAGGGAAACAGTTTGCACCAGAACGAAGGGAGGTCATACGGGAAGAGATTGCAAAACTCGTTAAGGCCAACTTCATTCGAGAGGTCCAATACCCTGATTGGCTTTCCAATGTGGTCCTGGTTAAGAAGGCTATCAAGAAGTGGTGGGTCTGCATCGACTTCACAGATTTAAACAAAGTATGTCCCAAAGATAGCTACCCCCTGCCACGAATTGAAAATCTTGTGGACAGTACTTCGGGGCACAAGTTATACAGCTTCTTGGATGCTTTTTCTGGATACCATCAGATTCTAATGTCGAAGGAAGTTCAGGAGAGACCTCATTTATGTTAGACTCAGCCATCTACTGTTAACAAGGTCATGACATTCGGGTTAAAGAATGCAGGAGCTACATATCAAAGACTCGTCAGTAAAGTCTTTGTCAACATGATCGGAAAGAACATTGAAACCTACGTTGACGACATGGTTGTCAAGAGTAAGCAAGTTAACTGTCATGTTATTGACGTAGAAGAGGTGTTTGCTACACTACGAAAGTACAAGATGAAGCTAAATCTTGCGAAGTGTTCATTTGGGGTGGCATCCGGCAAGTTCTTGGGATTCATGATCACCTATATGGGAATAGAGGCCAATCCTGACAAGATAGAAGCCTTGGTTTCAATGGAATCACCAAGGTGTAAGAGGGATATTCAAAAATTAACAGGTCGAGTTGTAGCGCTAAACAGGTTTGCATCTCATGCAGTAGAAAAATGTTTCCCATTCTTCAAAATCCTAAGAGGTAATCAGAGCTTTGAATGGAATGAAGAGTGCAAGACAGCTTTTCAAGAGCTGAGGAAAGTTTTAGCGACCTCACCAGTCTTCTTTAAACTAGAGCCTGGTGATATGTTGCTGCTGTACTTGGCTGTCTCTGAAAGTGTGTTAAGTGAGGTTCTAGTAAAAGAAGTCGATAAGGTCCAACGGCCTATGTACTACATAAGCAAAGTACTCCTAGATGCAGAAACTCGGTACACACTGGCTGAACAACTTGCTCTTACTTTGGTCGTGACGGCCTGGAAACTCTGCCAGTACTTTCAGTCCCATCCAATTATTGTCCTCACTAACCAGCCACTAAGACACATACTTTAGAAGCCGGATGTTTCGGGGAGATTACTTAAATGGGCAATCGAACTAGAAGAGTTCGACATAGAGTTTAAGCCACGTCCAGTGATCAAGGCACAAGCATTGACAGACTTCATTGCAGAACTTACCCCTAGAACTCGGGGGCCACATGTTGGTGACCCGAGCATGACCTCGGAGGTTTGGAAAATATATGTTGATGGAGCATCGAATAGTTCGGGGTCGGGTGCCGGAGTTATCATCATTGACCCGACACGAATAACTAAAATTCAATGTACATTCAGTTTGAATTTGAAGCCACCAATAACGAAGAGGAATATGAAGCCGTCATCCTAGCACTAGAGTTGGCACACAACCTCGAAATAGAGAACGTTAACGTATTCAGTGACTCCCAACTGGTGGTCGGCCAGATCGAGGGTACCTTTGAGAGGAAAGATGAAAAGATGAGCCTATACTGTTTGAAGGCGCATGACCTCCAAAGGAAGTTCAAGAGCTATGAGATTACAAAGATTGCAAGAGCTGATAACTTGAAAGTCGATGCCCTATCTAGACTCATGTTTATGGGAACGGATGGACTTGATAGAATGGTGCACCTGAAGATAGTAACAGAGCCCAGTATCAACCCGAGACCCAATATCATGGACATTGATGATAGGCCCTCTTGGATGGACCCGATACTAGAGTATTTGAACAACGGAAGCCTACCATCTGACCCCCGGGAGGCAAGAAACATTAAGGTTAGAGCAGTGAGGTATTGTATTATCGGAGGTACTTTGTTTCGTCGAAGTCTTGCTTTACCCTACTTAAGGTGTCTTAAGCCCTCCAAATCTCTTCAAGCCCTAGCAGAGGTTCACGAAGGCGTATGTGAAAATCATCAAGGGGCTCGTGCACTGGCGTACAAACTCATAAGGTATGAGTACTATTGGCCTAACATGAAGCAAGATGCCTCAGACTACGTCAAAAGGTGTGACAAGTGCCAAAGGTTCGACAACATCATACATATCCCCGCCAAAGAACTAACGTCCATCCCGTGCGCTGCGCCCTTTGAGCAATGGGGAGTCGACATCCTCGGGCCTTTTCATTTGGCCAACGGTCAGCTGAAGTTCATTATTGTGGCGGTTGAATACTTTACAAAGTGGGCAGAGGCCGAGCCGTTGGCAACCATCTCGGAGCCAAAAGTTAGATTGTTCGTATGGAAGACCATTATTTACAGGTTCGAGATACCTAAGGTATTGATAATGGACAACGGGAGGCAATTTGATAATGTGTAATTCAGAAGCTTTTGCAACAACCTCATGATCGACCACCGCCTAACATCAGTCTCACACCCCCAGAGCAACGGCTTCACTGAAGTAACAAATCAGATCATACTACAGGACCTCAAGACCAGGATTGGGGATGCCAAGGGAAGTTTACCAGAAGAACTCCCCNTGCAACAACCTCATGATCGACCACCGCCTAACATCAGTCTCACACCCCCAGAGCAACGGCTTCACTGAAGTAACAAATCAGATCATACTACAGGACCTCAAGACCAGGATTGGGGATGCCAAGGGAAGTTTACCAGAAGAACTCCCCGCCATCCTATGGATATATAGGACTTCTCACAAGACCGCAACCGGGTAAACCCCATTCATGCTAGCCTTTGGCGTAGAAGCTACGGTACCAATCGAAGTTGGCCTTCCAACACAAAGGATGATTGAGCTATGTATCGCAGGGTAAACAACCAAACATCTTCACCTACTTGAGGAAGTAAGGGAGCAAGCTTCTATAAGGGCCGCAAGCTATCAGAACAGAACAACCAAGCATTTCAACAGTAAGGTCAGGACAAGGCGATTTAGAGTTGGAGATCTAGTGCTTCGAAAAGCTGCAGCCGCTGGTCACCCACCGGGCAAGTTAAGGGCTGCATGGGAAGGGCTTTACGAAGTCATATTAAAAGTATGAGAAGGACAATTTGAGGGACACCTTTAGGAAGCCACTCCCAAGGTCATGGAACGCAAACAACCTAAAAATCTACTACAAGTAGCTAGCTGCGAAGAGCTTAAGTTGTTTTAAGTTTTTAAGTTAGTTTTTTTTATGGCCTGCGTACCCTAGCGTTTCTAACGTCTAGATATGGTCTATTTGCCGTGTAACGTTTGTTATTGTAAAACACTCAAGTCCATTACGGTAACAAGTTGTCCCAACATTACTTGGTACTAGGCCCCGACCTCGACCTAAGACAATTCATAGATTATCTGTATTGACAGACAAAGGTCGAGATCGAGCCCAAGAAAAGGTATCGCTCGAGCTACTTAGCCAAAAATCAGCCAAGTAACACGACTCGAGCTCATTACCACAGCATGTCTCGAGCTACTTGGCCAAAAATCAGCCAAGTAACACGCTCGAGCTCATACAGGAACATGACTCGAGCTACTTGGCCAAAAATAGGCCAAGTAACACGACTCAAGCTCATTACAACATCATGTCTCGAGCTATTTGGCCAAAAATAGGCCAAGTAACACGACTCGAGCTCATTACAACATCATGTCTCGAGCTACTTGGCCAAAAATCAGCCCAAGTAACAAGCTGAGCTCATACAGCAATATGACTCGAGCTACTTGGCCAAAAATCAGCTCAAGTAACAAGCTCGAGCTTATACAGCAACATGACTTAAGCTACTTAGCCAAAAATAGGCCAAGTAACATGACTCCAGCTCATTACAACATAATGTCTCGAGCTACTTAGCCAAAAATAGGCCAAGTAACATGACTCGAGCTCATCGCAACATCATGTCTCGAGCTACTTGGCTAAAAATCAGCCAAGTAAGACGCTCGAGCTCATACAACAACATGATCCGAGCTACTTGGCTGAGAATCAGCCAAGTAACACGCACGAGTTCATTTTAGCAAAAAATACTTGGCCTGATGGTCATCAGGTCGCCAAGCTTATTCAAACGTTAAATCGATCACATAAAAAGTTCGAGCAAAGTCAAGATTCTATTAATAACAAAAAATAATAAGATCCCGTCTCAAGCCATTTGAGAAAATACAAAAAATTACAGATCAAGCAAAATGGCCTAATCTAGATACGTAGCATCAGCAGTGTTCTCGGGCTCGGGAGTCTCAACTTCTTCCTCGACTTCATCATTAGACTCGACCTCAGAAGAATATAACTCAAGCTCATTGGCCAACTCGTTCACTAACTTTAGCTCCTCGACCAGATGCTTTAGATCTTCGGGGAGCTTGATCCTCAGAAAAGATCGAGCCAGCCTCAAACTATTGAGCAGGAGCCCCGAACCATATTGCCCGAGAAGAGTCTTCTGCTCATCAGTTTTCTTGAAATCTTCGATTGCTTGAGCTTGTATCTGCCCCAACTGACTCTCGAACTCCTTCTTCGCATGAACAAGCTCGAGTTTGGCCTCCTCAGCCGCATCCTTGGCCTCACCAACTTGATCCCGAGCCTTCCTTATCTGGATTCAAACAGGGTCACGCTCGACCTTGAGCTCGCGGATCCTCTTTTCTTTTTCTTCGTTTAGTACCTTGAGCTCTGCCACCCTGCTCAAGGTTTCAAGACTTTTCAAAGACAAACCCCGAGCCATGCTCAAAGCCTGTATAAAGATAGAAAGGTTCGCACTCGATGTAATAACTAACATAAACTATTTAGCTCGAGAAAATAATACCTTCAGGGTTATGATCTCGAGTGCTCTGACACCCTCGCCAGGATCGACCTCATCTTGATACTTGTTCACCAGGCTCGGGATTAACGAAGATCGCGCGTGCTCTTCCTGAGAAGAGCTCGATAGGGAAATCTCGTCCCCCAAGTCGACGATCTCTAGAACGGCTCAAGGAGTGGGTACTTGTGGCCGGGTGATGGCTGGGACAGGTGGTTTAGACTCCTCGATATTTGTCCAGGCCCGCTAAGCCTCTTGCTCGGGTTCGTATCCCGAGCCCTTTTCTTTCCCTTTGATTGAACTGGCACTTTGGGCCTCGGGCCCTTCGCCTTTTGCCCAACATTGGAGAGCAGAGCCAATGGATCGAACGACATCTCTAAATCTGCAAAAAACAAACAAGGTATTAGCTCGACCAAATTTCAGGGTACGACAACTGAAATAAAGAGATGAGTAAGACTCATACCCTCGATTCCCCTCACCTTAGCGAGGTCGAGGGTGTTATCCTCGAGAAAGAAGTCAACTTTAGCTGCAAGGGGGTCGTGGTTGACTAGCCTTAACCTATCCCTCTTTAAGACCTCGAAGTATGCCTGTCCTTCTTTAAACCTATCCTTGTCGGGTATGGACCATAACGGGCTAAAAGGGTGGTCGGGGTTTTGCGGCCTAACAAAAAAATATCTTTCCTTCCAACCCCGAAGAGAGCTCGGAGTTTCGGGAGTTCTAAACCGCCCCTTGTTGTACCCCGACAAATATTTTAGGTCGAACACCATCCTTAACAAATCGACTCGGGGTTCAATATTAAGGTACCTACACAATATAAAGAAGTACACTAACAATCTCCTTCCGTTCGGTGCTAATTGACCCAGGCAAATGAGGAACGAAGTCAAAAAGTTAATGAAGAAGGGATGTAGAGGCCACCTGAGCCCGGCCTTAAGGGCATCCCTAAAAAAGGTCATCTCCGCCTCCCGAGCATCCATCACCGTCTCCCCAGACTCTGGGGGTCCTAACATTGCACAGGGGCATAACCCCAAACTCTCTAGCTACCTTAATCAGTACGTGCTCCTTATACTTGGTCGGTAGTCTATGATATGTCAGTATGGCCTCGACCTCAGGGTGCGAGGTTATTAGCACAGGCATGGGGATAATAGAGTTTACTTCGCGGTCAGGGTTTCTAGTGGTCGAGCTATTTAACGTCTCACTACTACTCGAGCCCTCGTGACTACTCGACATCATAAATAAAATAACTTAAAAACTCGAACACTTACCTCCTAGAATCAACTCTTACAAACCCTCTAATCCCCGAACTCGAGTTGCTTTCACTGGGAGTGGAGAGTAAAAAAGTAGAAAATGAAGGGTGAAAAGAGGGGTATTTATAGGAGTCAGAGGAAGGTCAAAAGTCTTTCAATCCTGACCCTTGGTCGGTCCCACACGTCAGCCATCCATACCCTATCCCAGGAGACCTATGCACACCAGACACGTGGCCACACAACTGTCACTGATAATAGCCTATTAAGCTCCTCCCGGCCCAACTTAGCTCGATGCATCTTGACTGACAGCTCGATAACCTAACTTTCAACTGCGGCCTAGATGTACGGGGGCCTGTGATTGTGAATAACCCCGACCTTGACCATGGACCAATTTTAAATGGGCTTTTAGGTCACTATCTAGGTCGGTCCAGTTCTAGGTCGAGCCCTGTAGACCCCCTCGACCCTATAGACCTGACCTCACCTCACTATTTTTGGGCTAGTTACGAGGTCGGGGCCTTGTAGGTCGGGCCCCATCACTTGAGGCAACCTCGTCCTTAACTCACATGCCCTAAGAACTCTACTTCAAGTCGAATACTGACCTCCCTGTTGCCTTAAACTTTCCCTCAAAAAACACAATCCTATTACAAACAAAACGCATTCAATAGGGGAAGTTGAGTCCTTTTAGGACTCCACCTCCAACGTCTATAAATACCTAGCCAAGCCCCCTTATTCAGGTACGTTTTAAAGCATTCAGCATAAAGTTTCTCTTGAATACTTAACTAACTTAAGCATTGGAGGGGCGACGAGGACACACCTCGACGCCTTTGTTTCAGGTATTGAAGATCAGACCACGCGGAGTTCTTCCATTCGATTCGAGTTGACCCAGGTATGAGTTTTGGTAGCATTAGTTAGATATTTATGGAAAAAGATATGGCTTATTAGGGCTTTCGGGGAGAGAGAACGGATCAATGATGGGATGTTGCTCTCTTATTGTATATTATTAATTAATATGATACTGAAAGTGGTCGAAGTCTTCTAGAGGGTTGAGGTTGAATGAGAATTCATTCATTCAATTCGGTGGTTGGATGCCTTTGCACAATGCTGATTAGGGAGATCAGAGATGAGACTAATGTGAATGGCGGTTGTAGAATAGGAAGAAACGGGGTACTCTAATATTATCTTTTATTATCTTTGGTTGATACATCTCTCTTTCATTAAGATTTGAAATGATTTAACCTGCTTCATGTATGATATCAATTATCATGTTACTCAGTTTATTACCACTCGAGATACTTTCGAGGAACCCACAAGTATTATTAGCTTATCTACCACTTATTTCTATCTATTTATAATTTAAACCCTTTATAAACATTTCTGAACATGCTATGGCTAACACTTAGCCTGCTGGTATGAACATGTATTGTCTTTATCTTTTAATTTGTGTGGCCCTCGCTTGATTTTTGGTTAAAATTAGCTGGCTTATTCAAAGTCCTAGAACAATTAATCTAAGGGCCTGTTTGATTCATCAACATTTTTCATGGAAAATGGAAAACAAATTTCATCTTCCACAAATGCCTTGTTTGATGCACAATATTTTCTTGGCATTTGATTTTCTTGCTTGGTGCTCACACGGTGGGTTTTCTTGGCAGTTGAGGAAAACCATTTGTGGGAAATGGCTTTCCAGGTTTTTATTTTTTTGCAATGGAAACAAATTTCATGAACAATTGTGAAATTTTTTTCCCCTTTAATGGACAATTTTCATGAAAATAAAACCAAACGAACATAAAAAAATCCAAAATTTCAACATTTTCCAAGCGAAAAATTATACCAATCAAACACAATTAATTGACAATTCTCAGAAAAACAAGTCTAGGCAATTCAATTATCTGGAATTCATTTCTTTCCACTAAAATTCCATTTTTGCAATCAAACGGACCCTTAGGGTTTTTGATTTATTAACATGGTGTCTAAAAAACACATTATGAGATTCTAGGAAAATGCAATTTTTTTCTTTCATATACATAAATAGAAGAAATAACATGGTCCTCTTCATTTTAGTGTATTAGAATTTTGTGTCTTCTTGCCCATGGTGAACCTCTGAAAATGCAAAGAGCTAAAGTTTAAACTCAATATGATTGTTAATGAACTTAGGGGCTCTTTGTTGGCCTTTTCGTCTTCATTATGTTCTATTATATGTTGTTGATATTGATAGGTTGTGAATGTTATACTACATGATTAGATCAGGGAAAGTGCTATTTGTATACTATTATATGCTGCTTATTTTGGCAGGTTGTGAATCTTTTACTGTGTGGTTGGATCAGGGGAAGTGCTATTTGTAAATCGGGATTGACAACCAGGTGTACAAGCCTCCTCACAAGAGGGGGGCCCACAGTTTATTAAAAATTGTGGGAAGAGGGGGGGCTTTAAGTTTTCGAATAGAAATTTATCTCTCATTCAAGGTACTAGTTATTAGAATTTCTTGAGGCCAGTTTAGATACAGTCATACGACATTTATCCAAGGATAGAATACACTTGAGTATATTATAAAAGATTAGATACAATCAAACATGTATATAAATTTATCCCTTTTGTTGCTCTTTATTTCCATTTTTAGACACTGTTCTCGGCTAAATATAATTCTTTAATTGCTTTTGAAGGGAATGTGGCACAATGATGCCAAACAAACCCTTGAGCTGGATTGTTGATTGACTAGTTGACTGCCTTATTTAAATGGTGCAAAAACGTGTTTTGTATAATGCTTAAAGCCATGTTTCACTTACCTTTGAAATGAACGCTCCTGATGTCTCCAAGTGTCACCTCCAACACCATTGTATTGAGGACCTTTGGGTGACTCATTTAAAAGGGCTCCCTAGGGTTTGCACAGTGTAATTGGCTTTAGGTATTTTCTCTCTTCGTTTTCTGCGTCGTTCGAGTTCTCTTTTCTTATTTCTATAGAAATCAAAACGCTCTTTTGATTTCGTTTTCTCTCTCAAATGTTGTAATCTTGAGTGATTTGTTCTTGTGTGAACCATTGTTTGAGTGAAGGGAGAGTAATTTGTGATATACGGGTTTCGTTTGAGTATCCAAACCTTGTAATCTTCACTTTGGTTGTGATTTGTTTCGAATGGTGGTTGTTGTTGTTCAGTGGCTGAGGCACTGATTGTGTGGTTTTGGCTTGAGGGCTTTGATTAATAAAATCTATTTACCTTTCTGTTTATTGTTTGTTCGATTTACTGTTTATATTTGTTGTTCTTGAGCTAATACTTTGTGAATCTCCTCCTAACAGTGGTATCAGAGCTTCGTACGGAGGTTCTTGACTCTGTATATAGTAGATCTTGACGATGTAACTCCTACTTTGGCTACTCTTCGTTATTACTTGAAACCCTAATAAGGGGATATGGTGAGATCTTTCTTGTTTTACGGTTTACTGTACAAATCAAGTTTTAATACTCATTTAAGATTCTCTGCTTGGTATTTTAAAACCTGATTCTTGGCTTCTTGGTAATTCCTTTGTCCAGAAACCCTGAGAGTTGTTTAGAATCTAAAGGTTATCTTGAATTCAGTCAAGGATCTTGATAATTCCTATTTTTCTGATATATTTACTGCTATATTATATATACTTGATTGATCCCTGTATATGATTTATGTTAATACAGTGATTGTACTGCTGTGAACAAATTGTGTACACTGTGAAATAACTGAAGTTTCTGTTCTATGTTAACCTGTAATCTCTGTTTACTCTGAGTGTCTCTTGAAGTGGTGATACCTGATTAGTTTTGCATTGCAAGTTATTGTCAAGTGTCTGACTGATCTGTATACATTACTTTTCATTCAATTTTTTCTAAAATGACTAGTTCTAAATTTGAAATGGAAGTTTTTAATGACAAATGAGACTTTAGTCTCTAGAGCCAAAAAATGAAAGCTCTTTTA
>CAIGRR010527898.1:0-14325 GCA_903798365.1 Fraxinus sp. 1973-6204
AGCGAGGAGTCACGGCGATGCTTGCCAACCACCCAGCCCCTGAAGCAACCACCGCCGCCCGAAGACACTCGTGCAAGGAGGAGGCACTATGGCGCCTCCGTGGCCGAAGAGACACCGTCGTGCCTCCTTTTCTACGGAGCTCCTCCCTCGCTCGAGGAGTCACGACGATGCCTGCCAACCACCCAGCGCCTGAAGGAGCCACCGCCGTCGACGAGAGTGGTGCACCTATTACACAAAGACTCTGCCATAGAAAAATGTGCACAAGTAACACCAGAGCAAGCATGGAAGAAGAAGAATACATATCACACTCAACCAATGCTGAAAATACGCACAACTCACTTCAGCCTGAAGCCCAACAGAAAGTGGAGAAAAAGAAAAGGAAAGGATTGGGCAGCTGCAATATTAGTGCGAAAACGAAGAAGAAAGTGGAAAAAAAGAAATAGAAGAAAGTCTGGGAAGCAAAAGACGAGAAAAAGAAAAAGAAAAACGAAGAAGAAAGAAAACGAGGAAAAAAATGGAAAAAGGAATTAAGATTATTGCAAAGAACGACACGTGGAGCCGAGTGCCTAGGCGCTTCTATATTGTAGTGATTTGGAATTTTGATAGTAATTATTTTTTTATTTTTCTCTCGCTCTTTTTTATTATTATTATTATTATTATTATTATTATTATTATTTTAAGAGGATGACTAATTCCTTATTTTTAAGGCTTTAACAAAAAAATTTGACAAGACCGAGTGACAAGAATGTTTTGTACAACTAAAAATCGATCGAGAGTCAAAATATCGAGTGGAAGTGAAGACTTGCCATGGAAACGAAGCAAATGGACCTTTTTTTGTTTTTATTTTTATTTTTATTTTTATTTTTTTGTTTTTGCCAATTACAATTTGTAAACTGTGTTACACAAATTCATTTTATCATTTTTGCCAAGATTTTCTCAACTGCCCATCAGGAGTCAGCAGTGTATGAAAACTAGAGATCAACTCATCAAGCTTTTCCAAGCATGTAAAAATGGAAAATACTTTACCCAATTACATTCTCTCACCATCAAAACTGGGCTCACTCACGACGTTCTCTTTGCAGCGCAACTGATCGATGTGTATTCAAGTTTCGCACCTATTCAAACCACTCGCAAACTGTTCGACGAAACGCCTCAAACGACTGTATATATCTGGAACTCCATGCTCAAATGTCATTGCAGAGAAAAACAGTATAAAGAAACACTGATTCTGTTTTCTCGTTTAGTATCTCGTGGAAAACCGGATTGGTATAGCATTCCTATTGCCCTCAAGGCTTGTTGTGGACTAAAAGCATTTGGCTTTGGCAGAATAGTTCATGGATTTACGGAAAAGAATGGTCAGATTGGTTTAAATTTGTTTGTTGGGTCGGGTTTAATTGATTTATATTCGAAATGTGGAAAATTGGGTGATGCAATACGGGTGTTTGAGGAGTATTCGAAGCCAGATATTGTTTTATGGACTACATTGATTACAGGGTATGAGCAGAATGGTGCACCTGAAGAGGCCCTGGAAATCTTTGGCCAAATGGTGGTGGGAAATGGGGTAATGCCGGACTCAATAACGCTTGTCAGTGTGGTTTCAGCTTGTGCTCAGTTGTTAAAATTGAAGACTGGGAGAAGCGTTCATGGCTATGTGATGAGGATGGGGTTTGATGACAGCTTATCTTTGTTGAATTGTCTGTTGAATTTATACGCGAAAACGGGTTCTATAAACTCTGCAGTTAATTTATTTAAGAAAATGGAAAGGAAGGATGTAATTTCATGGGCTTCTATGATTGCTTGTTTTGCTCATAATGGGGCTGCGAAGAAAGCACTTGATCTTTTTGACGAGATGATGGTTAGAGGAGTCGAGGCCACTTCTATTATTGTGATCAGCGCCTTGCAAGCGTGCGAAGCTACTTTTAATTTGGAGGAGGGTAAGAGAATACATGAATTTGCTGTAAGGAGAGGATTAGAGTCGGATATATTAGTTTCAACAGCCCTAATTGATATGTACATGAACTGCTCTTACCCTGACAAAGCGATTGAGGTTTTCAAAAAGATGCCCGAGAAAGATGCTGTCTGTTGGTCCGCTCTGTTGTGTGGGTATGTCCAGAACGGAATGGCAGACAAGTCGATGGGAGTATTCTGCGATATGTTTGCCAGTGATATCCGGCCTGATGGTGTTGTTATGGTAAAAATTCTGCTGGCTTGTTCAGAATTAAGGGTTCTTCAACAAACTTGCTGTATTCATGGATACGTTATTAAAGGTGGCTTCAGCAATAATTCTTTTGTTGGGGCTTCACTAATAGAATCTTATGCTAAATGTGGCAGTGTGGATGATGCTGTCTTGGTTTTTGATGGTATAATCGATAAAGACGTTATAGCTTGGAGCTCTATGTTTGCAGGATATGGATTTCATGGGCGTGGGCAGGAATCTCTGGAGTTTTTCGATCGGATGGTTAAGCATTCAGCCATAAGGCCTAATGAAGTAACATTCCTGTCGATTTTAGCTGCATGCAGCCATGCCGGTCTAGTTAAAGAAGGAATTGAAATATTCAATAAGATGGTGAATGACTATAAACTGATACCTGATTCAAAACATTACGGTATAATGGTTGATCTACTTGGGCGCACTGGGGAGTTGGACAAGGCAATGGAGTTTATCGATCAGATTCCAAAACCTGTTGGTGCCCACGTCTGGGGGGCCTTGCTTGGGGCCTGTCGGATTCACCAAAACATTAATATGGGAGAAGTTGCTGCGAATAATCTGCGCCAACTGGATCCGGACCATTCTGGTTATTACATTCTTTTATCAAATATATATGCTGAAGGAGGGAAATGGGATAACGCATTTGATGTTAGAACGTTAGTTAAAGAGAGACAGTTGAAGATCGTATCGGGTCAAAGTGCGATTGAATTGAGGGGCGAGGACCACAATTTTGTAGCGAATGACAGATCTCCCCATAGCAGATTTAAAGGTTGCTGATGAAATTAGATCGAGAATGACGTCCCTAACATGGATATTTGTTGCATGATGCTGAGGTAGATTTTGTAATATTGGTAATTTTGAACTAAAATTGCATAAACCCACAAGGGATTCCGACTCGTCAAACATTTTTGTACAATTTCCATCACATTTCTTGAAATTCATTCATTAAATCTGATATTCCATCTAAATCGAAATATATACATACATTTGTTTCATGCACTATGGGATGGCAAAAGACCCTTTGGGATTTAAATTAACAAAGACTCCACGTTTATTATGATCAGTGAGTTCAGACAAAATCTTAATAATATCAAATTCACTGAAAATGCATAAGATTCAGTTTTTATATCCAATGAACAAAAGGTTGAAACTACACTACCGGATCTTAGAAATTACAAATTGACACAAAAAAAAAAAAAAAATGTTAAATTCCCTGTGTAGCAGGTCATAAGTAATATTCGGGCATTTTTGTCTCAGAAGTATCCTCTACCTTCCGTACGGGTGATACCTTCCACCCCCCGCACCACCATAACCTCTATTTCCGTAGAGTGAACCTCCACTGCCACCTCCATAGCCACTGTCACCCCCTCCATAGCCACCCTCGAAACCAGTAATACTGCCATATCCTCCATATCCACCACCATCACCATATCCTCCATAACTCTCACCCAGCCCAGCATACTCACCACCAAAATCATAGCCTCTACCATAGCCTCCCCCAAAACGACTGGAATATCCTAATGAAGGATCCCCCCTGAAACCTCCATAACCACCTGCACCATATCCACTATAAGCACCTGCACTATATCCACTGTAACCACCAAGTTCACTTCCACCATATCCACTACCTCTACCTCCATAAGCTCCGCCAGATCTATAAGAACCTACACCAAAACCACTTCTGCCAAACCCACCACCAAATGCACCGTTAGTATCTCCAAATCCAGCTCTTGAGTTACTCAGCCGCTTAGATGGTGGTGGAAGTGGAGGATTTGGCTTCTTAGGCTCTGCCTTCTTGATCTCCACCTACATAACAAAAGATAAAAAGAGATAATCGTAAAACAGGGAACAAACTCTTAAAAGGAATAATAAAATGCTGCTTTGTATGAGTTCTCTCATCAGATTTGATCGACCAAAAGCTAGTATTTTGACTGGTCATTATCGAACTTTCAAGTCTCATGAATCAAAGATGAGCTCTAACAAAACTTCTAACTATAAGAACACCTCCCCACGACATCACTATTTCAAACTTTTTCATGCACAATCAATTTTCTTTAAAAGTAACTATTTAGTTCCAAATCAACAAAATATCACCATATATTAAAGGACCGCATGAAAACTGTCTAAGAAATCCTTTTGAGAATATAAATCGATAAAACGAGCATACAAAAACTAAAACTGAAGTTCTTACATAATCAAAAATAAAAAATGCAACATATATTCAACCTTGTCTAAGAAATCCTTTTGAGAATATAAATCGATAAAACGAGCATACAAAAACTAAAATTGAAGTTCTTACATAATCAAAAATAAAAAATGCAACATATATTCAACCTACAATTTCAGCATTGAGACTTAAATTTGATGATTATAATCAAACACAATGTGAACTGTACTAGTTAACCACCAAGAAAAAACAGGCTAAATCATCAAATTGTTACCCTTCACTATGGTCTAGAAATATGGTTTTAAAGGCTGTTCCACAAACCTGAGCTCCAGCAAATTCAAGTCTATTGCCATTTGCCAAGATATCATCAACAGACTGTTCATCCTCAAACGTAATAAATCCAAAGCCGCGAGAGCGGCCACTCGAATGATCCCTCATGATTTGTTGCTCCTTCACATCTCCAAACTTGGAAAAGAAGTCCCTGAATTCATCTAACATTAAAAAAATTACAAATAGATCAATATCTCTCAGGATTTCCTTCCAGATAAACCATTTTCGAAATAAATCGATAGCATTCAATTTTGTTAGGTCAACTCTCAAAATTACCTTCACCAATAGTGGTCGGAATACCACCCACAAAAATCTTCTTTGTTCTGAAATCTTTGATGTTTGCTCCTCTTGGTATAGTCCTCTTGATTTCTACCTTCAAGATTTTGCGAAAACAAATGTCCACAACTTATAATTATTAATAAAGCGAAAAATAATAATAATTCTTGCATTAACACGAAAAATATGTCCCTACTTGCTTTCCATTAATAATATGAGTTTCCTCAATGACTCTATCAACCACAGATGGATCTGCATAAGTGACAAACCCGAACCCGCGAGGATGCCCCGTTTTCCTGTCCTTCATTATCACTGAATCCGTAATTTCTCCATATTTACCAAAATATTTGATGAATTGTGCTGCATTATCAATCCCAACCCAAACTCAAAACATGATAAGCAATAAAAATTAAAAAAAGAACTTGAATAAAAAAAAATCTTGAAATGCCATACCAGAAGTTGTTTCTCTAGCAAGACCCCCAATAAATATTTTTCTACATTCCATCAAAAGTAAACCGGAAACCGATCAATAATTTATTTAGCAAATACTTAAGAAATTCAATCTAACTGAACACTAATCACCGAAATTTTTTTTTTACATTCCATGACATATCCCCAAAAACCCACCAAAAATTCATTTCACAAATCATTAAATAATTCAATACTTTTCCATCAAAAAGAAAAATTACCCAGGACTAGCTCCATCTCCAGTGTGAGGATAAGAATTTTCGAAGTTGGTGCGTTCAGGGGTTCTTCCAACGCCGTTATCTTCTACGTTAACCATGTGGTTCGTTTCACTTCCATTATGCTGCTCGTCCATGGGTTATTGAACTGAACGATTAACAGCGGTAGAAGACAGAGATAATAATTCGTAAAACAAATTGCTGTGCGTTTTCTGTGCCGTTCGATAGTTCAAATATTTTCGGCGATTTTCAATTATCGGAAACCCTATTTTGATATCCAGTTTCGTTGACTCTTGAAAGACGAATGTTGTTTTCACCCTTGAATTCTGAAGTACTTGCAATTATACCCCTCAAACTTTAAAGGTAAATAGAAATGGCCATCTTCTGTGATTCTGAATGAAAATGGACCCTTTCAGGTCAAAAATTATTCTTTGTGTTTACACTATAATAACAAAAAACTATAAAAAAAATAAAAAAATATCGACTTGTCCTTGACATGTCGTATCCTACTTTCTTTAGAAATCATGTGTTGGTGTGATGGACTTGTAACTTATTCAACACTCGTGTTCGTGTCGGTATATCATAAGTATTTTGTATTAATGCTGCGTCTAGGTAGGAATTAATTTTTCCCAACTCACGAGAAATCATTTTTGAATTTATTCCACTATTTGAGAGATGCTAATAACAAAGTTATCCAAGCATTTACTTCAAATTTGTAACTTCACTATAATCTTTAGAAGTTAGTTGTGATGGCAACAAATGAATGCATTACCTCAACAACTTGTTCGCTATTATTAAGATTTGGAGTTCCATCTTAAAATGTCAACCTTATTAAGAACAGTATTTCAAACTCTTATAAATTGGTTTGTGTTTTCATCTTTATTTGATGTGAGATTTTATCTCTTAACATGCCCTCGCAAGATGGTGGCTCGTTTGAACATACCAATCTTGAAATTCGTGTACTCAATTTTTTTGAGTCTTNCTTAAAAGGTCAACCTTATTAAGAACAGTATTTCAAACTCTTATAAATTGGTTTGTGTTTTCATCTTTATTCGATGTGAGATTTTATCCCTTAACATGCCCTCGCAAGATGGTGGCTCGTTTGAACATACCAATCTTGAAATTCGTGTGCTCAAATTTTTTGAGTCTTAATCGAATCGAATCGCTCGTTGGAACTTAATGGGCTCTGATACCATGTTAAAATTTGGGGTTTCATATTAAAAAATCAACCTTATTAAGAGGAGTAACACATTCTTATAAATTGGTTTGTATTTTCATCTTTATTCGATGTGAAATTTTGTCTCTTAACATGCCCCCGCAAGATATTGGCTCTTTTGAACAGACCAATCTTGAAATTCATGTACTCAATTTTTTCGAATTTTAATCGAATCAAATTGCTCGTTTGAGTTTAATGGGCTATAATACTATGTTAAAGGACCCCATGACTATATTTTGCCCGGAAACGAGACTAGATCATGAGCTACTAGAGTTTGAAAAGCACGTCTTTACAACCAGTTGAGACAACGAATGGTGAAAGTTTAGGGATATGAATGGTGGTTGCATGGTTGATGCATGCCTTGGTTGATGGAGTAATCGAATCGCTCGTTGGAACTTAATAGGATCTGATACCATGTTAAAATTTGGAGTTTCATCTTAAAAAATCAACCTTATTAAAATGAGTAACACAAATTCTTATAAATTGGTTTGTATTTTCATCTTTATTCGATGTGAAATTTTGTCTCTTAACATGCTCCCGCAAGATGTTGGCTCTTTTGAATAGACCAATCTTGAAATTCATGTACTCAATTTTTTTTGAGTTTTAATTGAATCAAATCGCTCGTTGGAGTTTAATAGGCTATAATACTATGTTAAAGGACCCCATGACTATATTTTGCCCGAAACCGAGACTAGATCATGAGCTACTAGAGTTTGAAAAGCATGTCTTTACAACCAGTTGAGACAACGAATGGTGAAAGTTTAGGGATATGAATGGTGGTTGCATGGCTGATGCATGCCTTGGTTGATGGAGTTTTAGACTGATTAGTTAAGCATTGGATGAAAATCAAATATTTCGCTGCCTCCTCAATGAATTCAATCTACATATCTAATTTGAACACTACGCATGAGTAAATATTTGTAGATAACTTGTGAAAGCAAAGGAAAAGTTTGTTGCAGAAAATAAATTCAATATTGATTTCTGAAGTACCTATATGCATATAGAAACTGGAAACTTGTTTGAGCCCATTTTTGCAAAAAATACATTTTGCAATAGTGCTATGACCAAGAATATGTGGTTTAAAAATAAGAAAAAGTTTAAGTTTAAGTGTAATATTAATTATTGAAAAATATGTAATTGTAATGTGGTCAAATTACAGTTCAAGAGTGCATTTTAATGAAAAAAGATGGGGATCAAACAAGCGCTTAGTGTTTTCCTAGAAAAATAGTTCAAAGACATGTCCACAGACCACAAATCCAATGTCTTCCTTCAGCCTTGTAATTTTAAACCTGGACATGGAAAAATTCATTGTCAATTGACAATTGTGATCCTCGATATAGAGCATGTTTGAGCCATATTTTTTTCAAAGAATATATTTAGGAATAGTAGATTCATAGATAATATGTGATTAAAAAATAAGAAAATGTGTTGAATTTGCATGTAATATTATTTTATTAAATAATGTATGATTGAAAAGAAGAGAGAACAAATGTATTTTGAAAATAATGGAATCAAGAGCATGGTTTGAAGAGAAAACATTATCATTCTGCTTGTTCTTCTTACGACGTTCAATCCAAAAATTCACTTGGAGGAACTCATATTCACAACCAAACAATGGTGGGTACACAATTGATCTAATTTTGTTATAGATATGAGAATTAATGAAAAATATTGTAAATAAATTTATGGCAATTTGAGGTTGCCAAGGCCTCCTATGCTCAATTTGTTGAATAAACTTGTCTGCCCATATTACTTTCTATATGATACTTAAATATAGACTTCAGGATAACTGAATGGAGAAAAATAGGCCCACAAAGAGAACTGCTAACTGACCCATGATTACATGACTGATAATTACTAAACTTAATTAACTGACACACAACCCACTATTATATTTACTAAACATACACTTAAACAGAAGCGTAAAACAACTCAGCTTAAAACAAATAAACATACTAAGATAAACAGCCACAATCCTCAGGTAAAACACTCTAGGCACATAACACGACCCGTCCCCTTAGGAAGCCTTGTCCTCAAAGCTAGGGTATCGTCGTTTCAATCCTTCGAGATCCTCCCAAGTAGCATCCTCTTCTCCAGCAACCTTCCACCACACTAGTACCTCCACTGCTGCCCGATTTCCTTTCTTCTTAAGTCTGCGTTTCAGGATTTGTTAAGGTTCCGGAGCTAGAACTCCTTCGGCTGTCACGTGGGGTAGCTCGACATAAGGATGAATGCCTTCTCCAAGCTTTCTTTTGAGACATGAGGCGTGGAGAATAGGGTAGATCCTTACTTCTTTCGGAAGATCAAGCTCGTAAGCAACTTTCCTGACTCTGCGTAAAACCTTAAAGGGGCAGTAATACCTTGGGGCAATCTTGAGATTTCTTTGCATGGCTACCCTCATCTGCCTGTATGGACGCAATCTTAGGTAAACATAATCACCCTCCTCAAATTCCATGTCTCTTCTCTTTAAATCGGCAAAATATTTCATCTTATTTTGTGACTTTATAAGGGTGGAAATGAACTCTCGGGTCATGAGTTCATCGTCTACTGCTTGAACCATGGTGGATCCCGGCTTGAAGGGCAACATTCGCGGGGGCTCTATCCATACACAACTTTAAAGGGTGATACCTTTGTTGAGGTGTGTACCGAGGTATTATACGAATACTCGGATAATGGTAACCATATTACCCAATCTTTAGGCTTGTCACTAGAGAAACATCTGAGGTAACACTCCAATGTCTTGTTCACAGCCTCTGTCTGACCATCGGTTTGAGGATGGTATGCTGTACTAAGTAGGAGTTCTGTTCTACATAACCTGAACAACTCCTTCCAGAAATTACTTATAAATACCGGATCTCGATCACTTACTATAGTTTGCGGTATCCCATGAAATTTGAATATGTTGTCCATGAAAACCCTGGCTACTATTGAAGCTGTATAGGGATGAGTAATGGCTATGAAATGGGTGTACTTGCTCAACTTGTCTATGACCACCAGAACCACATTTTTACCTCCAGAAGGTGGCAACCCTTCAATGAAGTCCATGCTAATATCTTCCCAATTTCTAACAGGTATGGGCAATGGTTGAAGCAACCCCAATGGGTGGAGGGCTTCAACCTTGCTTCTCTGGCACATGTCACACTCCCTGACGTACTTCCTTACATCACTTTTCAGACCAGGCCAGTAGAATTCCTTTTTAATTCTTGTTTATGTCTTGTGAACTCCTGTGTGACCCCCTAATGGGCTACTATGGAACTGTTGCAGGATCTGTTGCAGGAAGGTTACCAAAGATCCGAGACGCAGTCTCCCTTTGTAAAAAAAGAGATTACCTCGTATTTGATATAGAGATGGGTTCAGGACTCCTTGATGGTAGTGGTCAATGAGTTGCTGCAACATGGGGTCTGGTTGGTAAGCTTTCTTTAATTCTTCTACCCACTGAGCTTGCACAACATTGATTGCTTGGTTCTGTATGGTTTGACTAATGGAGGTTGGGGTAGTGTTTATGGTTTCTATCTGGTTATGGTGGCTATCTGGGGTTTGAATTTTCTGTATATGGTATCCTTGATAGGGCATCAACTGCTGCATTGCTTTTTCCACTTATGTATTCCACGATAAAATCATATCCCAATAACTTTGAGATCCATTTCTATTGTGAGGGAGTGCCCACTCTCTGTTCCAACAAGTATTTGAGTATTTACAGGTCAGTGCGTACTTTGAAGGGCGATCCCAATAGGTAGTGCCTCCATTTTTTCACTGCCATCACCACTGCCAATAGCTCCTTCTCATAAGTAGAAAGATCCAGATTTCTCCCCTTTAAAGCCTGGCTGAAATATGCAATTGGCTGGCCTTCCTGCATTAGTACAGCTCCTAAAGCCCCTCCTGAAGCATCACATTCCACAACAAAATTTTTAGAAAAGTTAGACAGTTTAAGCACATGACGTTTTACCATAGCTTCTTTGAGTCTCTCAAACACTTCTTGTGCTTTGTAATTCCAAGAAAAAGAGTTTTTCTTTAGAAGAACTGTTAGTGGGGCTACTATAGCTCCATAACCTTTGACAAACTTCCTGTAGTAGCTTGTAAGACCCAAAAAACCTCTTAACGCTTCAAGGTTCTTAAGAATAGGCCACTCTTGCATTACAGTCAGCTTCTGAGGATCAGCCTTGACCCCTTCCTTTGAAATGATATGCCCCAAATATTCTACCTCTGAGCTGCCAAAAACAAACTTGGATAACTTTGCATAAAATTGTTCAGCTTGCAGTGTCTCTAAGACTTGGGTCAGATGTTGTATATGCTCCTGCATGGACTTGCTGTAGACTAGAATATCATCGAAGAATACCAGCACAAACTTCCTCAAATAAGGCCTAAACACTTCATTCATCACCCCTTGGAAAGTAGAAGGTGCATTAGTAAGCCCAAATGGCATTACTAGGAATTCATAATGACCTTCATGTGTATGAAAGGCAGTTTTAGGGATGTCATCAAGATTCATTCGTATTTGATGATACCCCGACCTTAAATCCAATTTAGAAAATATTTCGGCCCCTCCTAACTCATCAAGCAACTCATCAATGTTAGGGATCAGATACTTATCTTTAATTGTGTTCTTGTTGAGTGCCCGGTAATCCACACACATCCTCCAACTCCCATCAGCCTTCCTTACCAGCAACACAGGAGAAGAATAGGGACTTTGACTGCTTCTAATACTTCCATTCTTTAATAACTCAGCTACAATCTTCTCTATTTCTTCCTTTTGATAATACGGGTACTTGTAGGGTCTAACACAAGTGGGTTTAGTACCTTCCAGCAATTTAATTTTGTGATCGGAACTTCTAGGAGGTGGTAGTCCACTTGGCTTGGCAAAGACCTTTCCAAAATTATCCAGGATCCTTTGCATCTCTACTGGGTACTTTGATTTATCCCTGCCACTGTTTCCATCCATTATTTACAGCCAAATTCCTCTAATAGCATTCTCCTTGATTTCTGCAAAGGAGTCATCCTCTACGATTCTGTTTGTCAGCCTTTTAATACCCTGCAACTGGACAGCTTGATCTTCACACTGAAACTTCATAGTAAGTCAGAAAAATTCCACAAAATTGGCCCTAACCCACTTAACCAATCCACTCCCAAAACTACATCACACCCTCCAAGTGTCAACACATATAAATTAGCTTTAAACTAATAATCTTGTAACTTAAAAGAGACTGCCTTACAGTGACCAAAGCAAGGAAGTGTGGCCCCATTTGCCACTTGAACTGTTAGTAGCTTTCCTCCTTTGACATGTTTGTTTTCCTTGCTACATAGGGATCTATAAAACTATGAGTGATTCCTGTATCAATCAAAATCAGAATTTTTTGATGATTAATTTCAGCAAACAACCTCATAGTATCCAGCTATAGCATGTAGGAATATCTTTAATAATTCTCCCACTTCCCCTCCATCATTCATGATTACAGGTATCTTTCTCTTCTTTCTCTTCTTCTTCCCACTCCATTTTTCTAGTAAATAAATTATTGGTTTGTTGCATCGATGGCCTAGGTGGGATTTTTCATCACAAAAATAGCACAGTCCTTTTTCTTTCTTTTCTTGCATCTGAGTTGGGGATATTCTTTTAATAGGAAAACTATTTTTTCTGGGTGGATATAAAGGTACATGTCTTGGGTTTGGTCTGTTTGGTAGGGCTGGGAGTCGTAACATAGGAGCAGGGACAGGTAGTCTAGGTTGGTTGTTGGTATTGGTGTTTTGGTAACCTGGATACTTGTTTGGGATCCATTTTATACGCCTGAGTACTTCTTCCTCTTGCAACCTGGCCAAGCCAAAGGCGCTGAAAGAGTAGAGGGCTTAAACATTGTGACAATGATTTTCAGTTCATCTATTAGGCCACTTAAAAGGTACTAATTCTAAACTCTTTTGTAAGGCCACTTATCTTGTTTGACAGAACTTCAAATTGGGTTTGATATTCTTCTACTATCCCATTTTGCCTTAGTTTAGTGAATTTCCCAATTGGATCCTCAAATGCAGAGGGCCCAAACCTTACTTCTAAGGCTGATAAAAAATCATCCCAAGAATGTACCGGGCTTGATTCTTTTAACCAACTATACCATGAAAGAGACTTGCCATCCATGTGGATAAAAACTATTTGTAGCCTTTTCTCATCGGGGGTACTATAATACTCAAAGAACTGCTCTACTTTTTGAATCCATTCATTAGGACCATTGCCATCAAACTTAGGAAAGTCTAGTCTAATTGTTCTGGCCTGAATTCCTACATTCTCTTCAAAAAGTGGGTTATTACTAACCTTGCTGTGCTGGTTGGAAGAAGCCTCTCCAGAATTTTGTTTTGCTGTCATGATTACCAACTGCTCATAACTAGAAGCCAAATTGTTAATTTGTTGTAAAACGCATCTAATGTTGTTCTCTGTTTCTCTTGTTCCTCTCGTAGGTGTTTGCTTTCTCCCTTCAAATATGCCACTGTCTATACTAGTTGAGCTTGTCGCGTGCCCTCCGCCATGTCATAGGAACGTGGCTATGATACCACTGTTATAGATCTGAGAATTAATGAAAACTATTGTAAATAAATTTATGGTAATTTGAGGTTGCCAAGGCCTCCTCTGCTCAATTGGTTAAATAAACTTGTCTGCCCATATTACTTTCCATATAAAACTTAAATACAGACTCCAGGATAACTGAACGGAGAAAAGCAGGCCCACAAAGAGAACTGCTAACTGACCCACGATTACATGACTGATAATTACTAAACTTAATTAACTGACACACAACCCACTACTACATTTACTAAACAGACACTTAAACAAAAGCGTAAAACAACTCAGCTTAAAACAAATAAACATACTAAGACCAACAGCCACAATCCTCGGTTAAAAGACTCTAGGTACATAACAAATTTCTGCACAAATGACTCGAATCTCGAACCTTATTATTGTGACTGGAGTGGTTTCGTCAATTGTTGTAGCAAACAATTGATCCCATATGAACCATACTACAACCATGGGTCATTGGGTATACTTCCAATTGCTCCAATTTATGAGCCAATTGAGCTAATTTTGAATTTTCCAATATGCAGGATCGAAGCAGTGCCGCCTATTCACAATGGATATCCAATTGATGTTAATTCATTGAATTGGCAATAAATTCATCTCCAACCACCTTGTAATACATTGGGTAACCGTCAATTCCTCCAATTTATGCAATATGTGTTCCAATTTCACAATCAATATGGCCCCCCTTTCCTACGCAAACTGGAATGTCAGATTCGGTATTTTTCTAGTGCAAATCAGGTTATGAGACCCTCGTCAATGATTCCATCAGCCCCAAGACCCTAGGGATCAGGGGCGGACGCAGACGAAAAAAGTTAGGGGGGCACAATCGAACTTACAAAAAAGTTGTGAGAAATTTTACACTTGAAAATTTACGTCCAAAAAAAATCA
>CAIGRR010527981.1:0-13078 GCA_903798365.1 Fraxinus sp. 1973-6204
AAGAATTTAATCAACGTGTCGATCACGTGTCGTGTCTGTACTTTTTTTAAAAATCGCGTGTCGGCGTATCCGACACGTATCTTGTCGGACACACGTGTCCGTGTCGGTGCATCATAGTTTATTTATTTATTTATTTTATGATATGACATTAGGTAATCAAAGTAAAACTAACAGGATGATGTCCATTATCCAAAAATAAGTATCAGTATATGTTTAATTCATATTAAGGAATGGAAGTCTACAGGGAGATTCATGTCCTCAGGTTTTTCTGGTTCATAAATTTAGCAATGGCAAGTTAAGCATGAAGATTGTCCCCTAATGGTTTGCTTGTGTACCAAGAGCTTGAAGAATTGGTACCACTTAATTTCCCTAGTCTGGATTATACTTTAAATTGAAAAGTACTGATCAGTTATCACATCTCAATGTGACTTTAGAATGTTGCTCATTTTTTGAAATGTGCATTCTAGGTTGACATTCATATTTTTCCCTTCTCTTTTCTTGATAAGTCGGTCCTTTCACTTTAGTTGATATATTTTGCACACTATAGAGCCGATATATATTTCTTTTCTTATGGCATTTCACACTATTTGAGGCATTCTAATGTACATGTCATGTAGGATATTCATACGATTCCTGTTTATCGATAAAGACCTAACAGATGATGATTGACTTTTCTCAGATCAGTTTACTACTTTTTCTTTGTAGGTAGTCCATCTCAATCAAAGGGATTGCATAAGTTCAAATCTACTTTCCAAATGTCGAGAAACACTTTCGACTATATATGTTCCCTGGTAAAAGATCACATGATGGCCAAAACACATTTTTCTTTTTCAAATGGAAAGCCATTGTCATTACGTGACCAGGTAGCTTTAGCTTTGAGAAGGCTATCTTCAGGAAATTCACTAATCTCAATTGGTGACTTGTTTGGGGCACACCATTCAACCGTCTCTCAAGTGACGTGGCGTTTTATCGAGGCCATTGAAGAAAATGGACTTCACCACCTCTGCTGGCCTTCTACTGAACGAGAAATGACCGAGATTAGAACCAAGTTTGAAAAAATCCGAGGCCTTCCAAATTGTTGTGGCGCGATTGATACCACACACATAAAGATGATGTTAACATCATCTGATCAGGGAGCTGACACATGGCTTGATCGCAAGGAGAATCACAGCATGATCCTGCAGGTGATTGTGGACTCTGATTTGAGGTTCCGGGACATAGTCACAGGATGGCCGGGAAAGATGAACGAGTACTCAGTTCTCCAGAGCTCAAATTTCTTCAAATTATGTGAGAAAGGAGAGAGGTTGAACGGGGAGAAACTGACTTTGTTAGAACAAACTGGAGTTGGGGAATACATAATCGGTGATACCGGGTATCCATTGCTGCCTTGGCTAGTGACTCCTTATCAAGGTAAAGAACTTTCAGAATCCAAAGTCGAGTTCAATAAGAGACTTTTTGCAACTCACATTGTTGCAAAGAGGGCATTGGCAAGGCTGAAGGAACGATGGAAAATGATTCAAGGAGATATGTGGAGACCTGACAAGCACAAGTTACCGAGGTTTATTTTTGTGTGCTGCATTCTCCACAATATTGTTATAGACATGGAAGATGAGGATTCAGACGAGGGGCCTTCATCTCACCACCACGATCCTGGATATCGTGACGAGGTTTGTGAATTTGTTGACGAGTCTGCTTTGAATTTGAGGGACAAGCTATCTATGCATTTATCTGGGAGTCTGCATTCTTAAGTCAATCTCACATGTGATGGAGTTACTCTCACCATACAGTTAAATAAGATTGGAGAATCCACGGAGAAAAAAGAAAGTGAGTTTTAATTTTCATTCAAGAATTCACTCTTTTTTTTTTTCTTTTTTTTTTACATAAATTTCAGAAGGTTAATACTTGATTTTGCTATTTCTATAGAGATCTTGGAGACAGTTTTGTGTATTTCAATTTGTTATGTTTCATGCGAGTATTGCTGTCAGCATATATAGCTTCTCCTGACCCAACCTTCCCTTCCTTCTCCGGCCCCTGCCTAACTACCACATATTTTGGCGATCCTAAGCATGACCAGCCCCATATTTTGGCGATCCTTATAAGCCTTCATGATGTGACTGAGAAATGGTCTTTGTTTTCCAATATACCTGCTATAGGGAGTTGTGTGCTGATGCTTCTCTTCCCAGAGAAGGTATTCACTATTTTTATGTAGATAGTAGATGTTATAAGTTATTACGTTGGGGAACAAACATCGATTTAAAAGATCGACATGGTTACTCTACAACTGATATCATAACTGTCATTACAAAGTCAATCTCTCAGTACATTGGAGAGTTACTATTATACAAGGTTAGGGAGGGCAGTTTCAAGACTGTACAAAAGACGAGGTAGTACATAGTAAATACTACAGATGCGAAGCTTCTTCCAGTGTACTCAGGGATTTGTCGCTGCAAAATGAAGCTAACAAAGAGAAATTAAGCACTCGTTTGGCCCCCATTTTTTTCCATTACATTACATTAATTTTTTCCTTATCTTCATTTCAACAACACATTCATCAAATAAAATAATATTACACACAAATTTAAAACTTTTTATTACTTTTCTACCACACATTCTTCCATCAATCACTATTCCAAAAATTCTCAACACCCCAAAATGTGGGCCAAAGAGGGGCTTAAGTATTATGTTGAAGTTTAGACGACAAACAGAGCCTTCACTGGAAAAATGTTTATAATCGGCTGATTGGAATCTATATAGCAGTATCATGCTGATCTTCACTGTGGTCATCATATTTCCTTCTACGTAAAGCTGGGGGATATACGTCGATGAGAGAAGTGCGTGAGAAAAATGCAAACTCATCACGAATCAACATAAATACAACGTAACACATAAAAAAAAGGTTCGTAAAGGAGAAAGGAAGAAATCGTGGAAGACGATAGGCTTGTTAATTTATACCTTTTCTTGAAACAGTTTCTGCATTTTGCAACCTTTTTGAATGATTATGCCCCTTGGATAAATGACCACATTGAAATGCGATATATATGATCATCATTCATAAAATATTTTACACAAACAGTATTCTTAATCTATTTCATCGATTTTCTTAAGAAATAATCAATCTTTTGTGTAAAAATTTCGCTTCAGCGTTCATGTAAAAGATCAGCGATAACAGCAAAGTAAAGTTGGACACAGATATTTCTACCATCCAACAACTGCATAAAGCACAACAACGCAAATAAGTAGATACGCTTAAAGATTTAATTATAAATATACAGGTAAGTTTTAAAATAAATAATATTGTTGGTTGGTCAAACTTATAAATAAGTTACTTATTTTCAGATTTACATTCAGTATTGGTAACTTCTAAACATGCTCAGTCAGGCAAGTGAACGCTGTCTACCCGATTACTCGGGAATACGGAATACCTGGTCATCCATTTCCTTCAAGGCTTTGCTTGCTGCAATCTCCTCAGCATAGGCCTCCTGCAAAATACATTGCGTCACTTTCTTGCTAAATAATGTCACATTCAGAAGGTAACATAAGAAGTTTATTATGTACCTTGAATTACTTTGCTATACTTCTCGAAAGCATTAATCAGAACAGGTTCATTGGTATCATGAGAAAGTCCCGAAATTCATTACATTTATTTATTTATTTTTATAAAAGTGAAATACCTATGTTAACATTTTCAGAATTGAAAACAGAGTACTGGCATGATCTATGCGTTTTAAGGAAATGAGGGAGTATCAGACAACGAGCTTCTTTCTTTTCAGCGGGCCAATTTATCGAACAGGCAAGAGAAGCATACAACTGCGTGTGCGTACGCACGTGTGATTCTGCGTAGAGAAAGAGAGTGACCTCCAACGAACAATTTTGTAGAAGAGTGGCGCAACACGAGCCACCTATATGGTGGAGATGAGACAACTTCTCAGGAAATACATCTGCATCAGTAGTTGCACTGTGCAAAAATCTTGTAATGTACAAAGAATTCACAAATAATCACCAACCCTTGATTGTCATCATCCCGTAAAAAACCTGTAATCTGACCATCAAAAACTGAATTTATACGAGATTATTGATTGTACAAAGAATGGCAATGGTAATTTCCTTACAAAAAGTACTTGCTTTTTAACATTTAACCCAGTGAATGTACGGTGGCATGTGGCCCGGACAAAAAATCATTTTCAATGAAAAAACCCAGATAGTCAATCTAACTATAACATCAACATCAACATCATCAAATCAACCAAAAAAAAAAGGTGAAATTGGAAGAATAAATTCAAGAACCGAAGCAAGGGGTTTCACTTTTCATTCATGGATTCAAAGAAAAAGGGGACTAACAACATAACTACACATTACAATCTTCACTTTCTCTCCTACCAATTCTTCTAAAAACCCATTCTAAGCTAAACTAAGCAGCAGCCTTCTTGGGGGATTTGGTAGCCTTTGAGGGTGATTTTGGTTCTTTGGGAGCCTTATCTCCACCAGTCTTCTTTGGCAACAATACTGGATTAATGTTCGGAAGCACTCCACCATAAGCAATGGTTACTCCTTGAAGCAATTTTCCAAGCTCCTCGTCGTTCCTGATAGCCAACAACACGTGCCTCGGGATAATTCTGTTCTTCTTGTTGTCCCGAGCTGCATTTCCAGCCAACTCCAAAACCTAGAACAATTAATCAAATTGGGAATGATCAATTCGTGGGCCAAAAATGAGATCACAATTCAAATCATTATGAACAATAATTGGTTATATATTTCCAACATTAATCCAAAGGAATGCATAAATATTAAAAATCAAAACAAAAACTATATTACAAAACATTAGTTCAAATAATGTTAGAACACAAAAATACAGATCTGAACAGAGAAATGCTACCTCAGCAGCAAGATATTCAAGAACAGCTGCCATGTAAACCGGGGCTCCAGTACCAACCCGCTGGGCGTAGCGACCCTTTTTCAAGTAACGCCCAATTCTACCGACCGGGAATTGAAGACCGGCTTTGACTGAACGGGACACCGGCTTCTTCTTCGGGCCGCCGCCCTTCCTTCCTCCAGCACCCTTCTTCACCTTTGTTGCAGCAGCCTCCATTAAATTAGGGTTAAAATTCAGCAATTAATAATATTCAAATGTGAATTCAGGCGATTGAATCGGTGATAGCAAATGGATAAACGGAGTTCGATTATATATAGTGGTGCCGCTAAATTTGGATAGTAAGGATGGAGTGATGAGTACCGTCGGATTTTAATGTAATCGACTGCGTACGATTATTTAGTCTGGATCCGCGCAATCAGAGTTGGACCAATGGAAAGCGAGATAAGAATCTGAATTTTTTTTGTGCTCGAAATTTCATTTTGGCCTTTTAGAAATCTTTCCAAACAATTTTGTAACGAAGGAATCTGAAAAAAATTGCTTAAACAAATTCGTTTACTTATGTTTTTTATTAGTTATTAATTTAATTTAATTAAGCATGTACTTGAATTACAAATTTATCGTCACTATTGTGAATTTACGTTGCAATTATTTGGATTATAATGTAGTAGATGCAATATATGGAAGCGCCTCGACTGGGGTTAATTAATGTTTCAGCTAGGAAGAGGACAAAAAGATTCGTTAAACTCAATATTCATGGGACCTTGACCTAAAGCGGGACGAAAATTTCTCGTCTAGTTAAGTGGGGTAGGGGCAAAAAAACCAATGTTTATCTTTACATTAAAAAAGCTACATACCCAAATAAGAACTTAAAACCATGTACAAGTTTTCCTAATTTAACCTCAAGTTGAACATGTTGGTGATATTGTATGGTTAAATGGTTGTTTGTGTTAAATGACAAAGTAATAGTTAAATCTAATTCGTGTTAAATGACAAAGTAATAGTTAAATCTAATTCGTAAGAGCGTAATTAAACTCTATATAAATAGAAGCAAAAAGAAAAAAAAATGAAGAGAGTGAATAATGAAATTCGAGGCAAGTGATTTAACACTTTCTCCTTAAAACAAAATTGTTCTGAAGCGATGCTAGAGCGACGGACGAGCGATGGAGTTGGACAAATTTTCTACTAGTTTTTTTTCATCTTTTCTTTCCAACTTTATACCGCAATTTCTCATTCATCAGAAATTGATTTTGAGATTTCCAATATACTATGACGATCTACTCGACGAGTGTAACAAATTAAATCTATTTATCTTTATAATTTGACTATCGAATCAAGTCCAAATATTTTATCGAAGTTGACATAACTTTTCTAGTTTTATACTTAAATCAAAATTTTCAATCTTTAAACCAAATTCCAACAAAACAAAATAAACGCAACTAGTCAAGTCTAAAATGTTTCGATAAACAACAGTGAAAATCTGCTACGAACGAAAATACTGTACTTAAAACGACAAGGAAAATGGAGCATGTTTCAAATGCCTATCTCATGCTAGAAGAACCTGACAGTGCACAATGTGACTCTTCAACCCACTTCGTCCGGCGATACTCGACCATAAATTTGTGAAGAGACTCCGAACATGCCCTTTGACGAAAATATTTTCCCAAATATCAGGATTACTCTCCATTCGTTTATCGGGATTTGTGACATTAACCATACTGATGCTCAAATTGTTACGCATGATACAAAGTTTACCATTGAGAGGGACAAGAGCTGCAGCCTCCAAGGAAAGCGAGTTGCCAAGGTGAAGCTTGCTATCGATAAATCTATTCCAAGACTTTGTTGCTTCGTCATATACTCGAAGCTTACACCCGTCGCGGCAGTCAAGAGCATAAAGCTTTCCATTCAAAGAGATACTCGGGTTGCGCCACCCAGCAATCATTCCATCATTGATCGGAGTCCATATATTGGTTTCCGGAATATAGGCTTCGCTCAATACCTCCCGGTGGGCTCCAAGTCCTTTTAAGTACCACTTCCCATTGTAAATGACGCCAATAAATGGCACCATACCCGTACTCATGTCAGCTACAAAACTCCAGCGATTTCTATTGGGATCGTAAACTTCAGCTGAACGAAGAGTTCTATGGATCCCATCACATTCTCCCCCGGCTACATAAAGACAGTTATTAATGACACAAGAACCAGAGAAATGCCGTTTACGAAGCATGTCCGGTGCCCTGTGCCATTTATTTGTTCGAGCGCTGTAAAATATTACCCGTCTCATAGATCCCTTTAACGGATCTTTTCCTCCAAATAAGTAGAGATGGCAACCGCTAAGGACAGCACAACCAAATCCAATGGCCGAACTGTATTCCATGGGAACAGGTGGGAGTGGCTGCCACAATTGGTAGATCGGGTCAAAGGCATGCCATGAAATCCGTCCATCACGATCTCTTTTTATAACGTACACCCACTCTTCGGCCATACCGAGACTTTTTCGGAGAGAATAAAAGAAGTTCCCGGAAAGCAAGTTGTACCATCTCTTGCAAACTAGACGAAGCTTATTATGTTCAACACGAGGGGCTCGGATTAGACAAGCAATTGCAAGATCATCGGGAAGTCCAGGCAGGAGAGGTGGCTGCACTCTCCTCTCCCTACAGTAACTTATTGTTTTGTGTGCTCGAGGATTAATATCATGTTGGATACAAAGTTTTGATCCTGGGACAAATTTTCTTGCTCCAGCAACTGTTTTCAGGCCTGATTCGACCTTGCAATAGCATGATACAGAATCAACCTGTAAAAAATCCCAGGTCATGATATCAAATTATACATACCAAAGACTATGGAAGATTAATGACGCGAAATGCAGAAGCTACAAGCAACTCGACGATTCATCCATCGTTTCACTTCCTTTTACTCTATATAATTCCAGATCTTCGTATACCATGCTGTATACAGTTTTGGCCCATAATTTACATCAAAATGCTTAGGCAAAGCAGGAATTGCTATATTTATTATTTGTTCATCATATTCAATTAACGTCCTTGAGTTGAAGGTGGGACGTTAATTACATGCTGCCTACTCATCTGCTGCTATAAAAATTGTCGGCAAGCAAACCACGTAACAATTAATTCAAGAATTGCCAACACCTACTATTTGCTGCATGTTGCTCATTAACTCCAAACTCTAGTAAAATGTGATATATAAGTTCTTTCTTTTCTCCGTTTTCCTTCTTGTTTTGTAGTTTTTAGTTCTATTTAACTTAGCGCATTTTTTTCCATCTTAAAAATATCAGCTATTAATCTTGTAACAATATAGAATTCGCATAAATTTATGGCATAAAAAGCTCATCTTCTTTCAACATTCTTGTTTTGAAGTTAATTGCAAAATGTGACTCCATCTATATTAGAACCCATGGCCTAACTGTGAGTAAAATGGCACTTCACGTGCAAGAAGGTAGGCAGGGAGCCTGAACTTTGCTATGTTATGGACTAAATCCTAATTCCCTGTTGTCGAGAGCAATAATAATCAGAAAGTAATCACGTAACGAGCAAGCACACACAAGTTTATAGTGTTTCACTTTTAAAATGAGAGCCAATTCCATTCGCTGCTACAGGTTTTCACTATATTGGAGAAGAAGTAAACGAATTTTCTCACCCCTCTGTTAGTCAAAAACAGCCCCTCTAATAAATCCTTTGTGCAGTAGGAATACTAAAGTGATATAATGCGTGTAGGAATGCCAATATACTATATTAATATATTAATAAAAATTGCCTCGTATGTTACTGTTCCCATCGACCTTACTGCACAAAGGTTAATCTTGGATCTACGGAGTGCACATAGTATGATTAAGCTCCTCACAATCTAACATGATGGGCATGAGGTAATTCAAATTGTGCAAAGAATAATTCAAGATGTGAAGGTTTCAAGAAACAGCCACACTTTGTTTAACATGATGTGTTGAAAAGAGAAGAATAAAGGAGAACATCTGTACAAAAACCAGGAACTTATAGTAAGATTTAGAAAGAAAGAGATGGCCTTGTAGTTCTTATGTTTCATATAGTAAAAACTAAAACGTCCCATTAAAATAAACTGAGGTATGTACCAACGACTAATTTTTGTACAAAAAGGATGTGAAGACTAAATCTTAACACTTTTACAAGCAGAAACCAGGCCCATAAAAATCCCGTTAAACTGAACACACAACTGCCTTTCTAACAACGACAACTACTAGAAAATCCAACAGTTAAAACTCTTTTTTCCATTGGGATCTTATAGCTCATGTAAATGGTAGTATTTAAAGCTTACGCAATATATACTTCATTAAATGAGGCAAGTATATATAACAATGCAAGAAAAATCAAATAAGGGATAACACTGTCAAATTTTCAATTGGCTCTCAAACACCTTCTGCATTCAATTTGAGTCAAAATAGCTTGGAAACACTGATGACGACCTCCCACCATCCCCATCCTCACTTATTTTTCTCATGTAAAGTGGTAGCCTACGCTACATAGTTAACAATTGAAATAATTGCACTCATAACATTGTCCACAAAATCAAACCTACATCAAAGAAGGAATAGTAAATCCAAACCCCCCATTATATACATATAGTATATGTTGGGCATTGGTCAAAACTCGACAATTTAATGAATAAGATTTTAGTTTCTTCTCTTCCTTAACACCGTCTATATCCAATAATTCTTACCAAACATGCTAATAATATCTTCCTATGATAAATATACTGTATTTTATTCATCCTCAACAGATGAGACACAGACCACGTACAAAGACTCATCTCAACTAATAAAATTGCTTGTTCGAACTCAAAGTCAAAAAACAAAACAAAAACAAAAATATTGCCATTAAAGATGGTACCTTCGACACAATATTTGCCCAGTATCTTCAAAAACTATTGAAATAGAAACCCATAATTCAGAATTCAAGAAAAATATGCAAAATAAATGCTCCATAAGCACCAAGAAATCTTGAACAAAAACTGCACATTTATCAAGAATTTCTTTCGGCATCTCCAAAAGCTCATGAATTCAAGAAATTAATAGCAGAAAAAGGTCAAAGATCAAGCAAAACTCACTAGTGGAGCTTGCACTCTGAAACCCCTGTTTGCATTTGAAGACCTCTCAATATTTTGCTCCATAAATATCAAGAATGGCTTATCATATACATATAAATCAAATTTGCACCTTTTCTTGAAAACTCAGATCAAGAAATTCTAGCTGAAAATCTAAAGATTATTCAATAGATAATAAAATGGAAAAGAATAATTGGTTTTACTAAAAATATTTGAGTTTTAATTATAGAGGAAAGTNTCTTGAAAACTCAGATCAAGAAATTCTAGCTGAAAATCTAAAGATTATTCAATAGATAATAAAATGGAAAAGAATAATTGGTTTTACTAAAAATATTTGAGTTTTAATTATAGAGGAAAGTGAATTTTCAAGCCACATATGGGAACAAGAAACAGGCAGCAAAATTTTATGTTACTGACATGTATTTATACACACAGATACCCACAGTGGATTATTGCTTCTCTAATAATAAAATTAAAGGCTAACTGACTATCACAGACAGATAATTAATGCATTAAATTATACTTATTATATTATGTAATCTGGGAAAAAAACAATTTCAAGTCTAGTTGCAGACAAGAAACCTCCTCAAAATTTTCAATGTTTGAATTAATATAATGGGCCCAGCTGTGTGTGAAAGAATTATTATTATTTTGTCTAAAATTGATTTTTTTGTTTGATTGTTATTAATCTAGTTCTAAATAACAATTATATTTATTATACAAATACTTATATTTATCGTAGAAGTTCTATATAAATCCATTTCTTAATTATAATGCTCCTAAGTCGTTAATGATTTCTATTTCTTGTGCTTGTTACTTCTAGGGCATTAACGTTTAATGTTTGTTGTAAAGGCAATATCGAACTTTCTAACGAGGGTTCCATTCGTATGAATTGAATCAGCTTATTTTTTAATTATTTATATTTTAGAATATTACTTATATTGCAATATTTTTAATTATAAGATATAAGTTGATATGTCAAATCTACCGGGTCCATTGAAAAACCTTTTTGTTTGCACAGTACGGTAGGGACCAATTTACATATCTTATAAATAATTATGCCCGCAAATAATCCATGTTTTGTTATATAATTACTTTATTATGAAAATCATTACACTGAATTTAATTACAAATGTATTATATTTTAGTTGCTTACATAATAATGCTACATAACATCATTGTAATTAGTAATCATTCCACATTTTTAGTCAATCTGGTCTAGGGATGGTTCCTTACAAATAGATCGTAAGTTTTTCCTTTTCTGATATCAAATAGATCATAATTTATGTACCAAACTAGAGTGTAATACACACATTCATACATTATTTTTGTAATATTGATAATATGTAATTGATCCAACACTTTTCAAGAACATCATGACATACCAAAAGTACCAACGACACATAGGAATGAAGTTTGATTATGAATTAGACTATCTACAGAATTTGCAACCTCTCGAATCGATTATAATCTTCTTGATACATCTAGTCAGGGAGAAGATGAGCCTAGTTCGAAATAAAGGGTGAATAGAGTAGGTGCAATTAACGAGAGTATAAAGAGGAAAAATGGAATGTAAATTGAGAGAAACCATATTTTGTCTCTCTTTTGTTTTATGGAAAATATCCATTGGTGATTAATATATTATACTTTGGGAAGGTCAAAGAAATGTGTGGAATGTTAAGAAAATATTATACATATGGTCCCCAATTTACTCTTCATTTTGTATTTGTGTCTATCTAATTTTTTCGACAAACAATCTTCAACTTTAAGCTTTTGTACCAAGTAGATCACCATAGATAACTCCATCCAATATTGCTATGAAGAGTTTCATTAAAGGTAATATTTAAATAACTAAATATCTTGTTTCTCCATTAATCTAAACTTTTCAAGCAAAGTGATTTAATATGATGCTTGTTTTGGGTTCTAGTACATTGCTACCCATTTAAATAAAAAAAAACTATTGTGCTAGCTTGTATGTCGAGGGAACATATTAAAAACATTTAAATAAAGCAATAAAAAACCACATAATTATAACATGTTCAAGATTGAAAAAGATAAAAAGATATAGAAATACAATTGTACTCTTCTTGTCGCCCTTCTTCCACCATCCAGTACCAAGCACCAACCGCTGGACTATCCACTTTTTTTGAGTAGCCCAATTTCTTTATAAATCCATTAGTTATCGCATGTCTGACTGACATAATATTTTATTAGTAATTTTCTAATATCTTTAACTTATGTGAAAATCAGTGTTATAGTCAAATTCAAATTTTGCAAGTCGAACATACTTGTAATATAATCAAGTATTCACTATCAACATGACACATAAAATATAAATCAATAATGCTAAAATCACGTGCAATGCACGCGTTTCTTACTTTTTATGTTAAAAGTATAATCAATTATAGTTAACTGAAGTAGATTAGCAGCTGATTTAAGACATGACATCAAGTTTTAGGACTCTTATTATTGTATGACTCGAGTTCATGTACCCACATCATTAATAATTGTATGACGTAGTTCATATATATCCTAGAAGATGGATATGAGAAAATGTTAAAAAGAGTATCAAAATTGTCGGCCATTCGATAAAAGTGGTGACTATCAACTAACACATTAAAATGAAGAAAATAGATTCAAGTAGTTAAACTCAAGGCACGTTAGACAGACTTCATACTTCTTGTAGAAGAGCGACATGAGAAAAATACTTTAGGTTAGATTTTTCTAAAAATTCTTATACCCTGTTTGAATTGGATTAAAATTTAATTAAAATTTTAAATCAAAGTCAAAATTAATTTTAACTACACATTTCAAGGGACTCATAACTTTTCAACCACACATTTCATCAACTTTATCAAAATTCACTAAAAATCTGACTTTAATCTCTACCAAACATGATCTTATTCAAACAGGTTTAAAAACAAAAAAAAACGAAACTTGGTTTGTTGTTGATACCTACACCTCAAATTCATGGCTAAAAAAGATGACAATATAATTGCAAGGTTTTCCACAACTAAAGATTCATAATCAGCAAACTTAAACAGATTCTCTGCAACTAATCCACTGGAAAATTATTAATTGTATATTGAAATGACCTTTTGAAAAATAATAATAAGT
>CAIGRR010527990.1:0-18875 GCA_903798365.1 Fraxinus sp. 1973-6204
TGCATAAGTAGATTCCCAACAGGGTTTTCCTTCAAAACATCTTGAAAAACATTATTTGAATGATGAAGATGTATTTGATATAGGATCTTTCGATCCCTCCATTGTTTCTCCTCCGAAATCCAAGTTATGTGCATCTTGTTAAATCCCAACAATGTGTCGTCTAAATCCATTTGATTGAGTACTGCTCGCATCTTTATCTGCCACAAAAGAGAATCTTGTATTCTAATCTAGTAGTTGATAATCAAACTTCATTGTTGCCATCATGAAAGATCAAGTTGAGCTATTAACCTGATCAAAACCTCGATCTTCCCAAGAACTTTAAAATCAAAAGCTCTAATATCAATTTATTGTGAAACGAAGATGATACCGGATTAAACCAATATCAAATTATTGGAGAAAATAAGAGATTATAGCTACAATAAAAAATAATTGATCACAAAAATAAAATAATTTGTAGAGAATTTAGATTTTATTATAATATGGAGAAAGAATACAAAGATTTGTGTTTACAACTTTGTTTAACTCAATCTAAATTATAATGAAGAGTCAACTATATATAGGAAACAAATAGGGGACATCCAAATCTTAATAATAGAGTTATATCTGGAGTAGAATGCAATAAATGGAGTCCAAAAATGGAAGAGGAGAAAAAAAAAAAACATTATGGGTGCCACGATGCCACTCTCCGGGCACAACAACGCCACTGTGGTATGTGGGGCTCTGGCTCACTATTCCATCCCAAATACCCTCCAAAAAATGTTTTTCTTCATTCCAAAATCTTCTTTAAGTCCAACACAAATTCCAATTCCCGATAGAGCTTCCGAGTAGATCTTTAACTAGAATTCATTGAGTAAACTTGAATATAATTCCACAATAGTATTCCAAATAAAATTCTTCTTAATGTGCACTTTAATTAGAATTCTCACTTATCTTTAACAAAGAATTCGGATGACATCTAAATTCTAACGATAACTAAGAGTATCAATGACTAAGAATTTGATACTTCTGATAGTGGACAATGGTGACAATTAAAATAAAATAAATGGTCGGGCTAATTATTTCATAAGATTATTTATGGCAAATTTAAGATAAAATTAGATTTTACCATGAATAATATTTTAAATTTTTTTTATTCTAATGGTATCGTGAAAATTGGTCCAATTTTAGCTTAAATATATATTAAAACATTATGACAAAAATCGATCAATCTTCTGGTTGAATTGTTCATAGGGTGATCAAGTTTTTCAGTAACATTATTTAGGAAGAGGAAATATCCTCTTAAGAACCGTTTGAACTTTTATATGTATTGTGCTATGTTGATATGAACATTCATGGTATTAAACTATTTTAGACTTGGAAGTGTTTTGTTTTTATAGTTATGCCAATACTATTAAAATTGAATCAGACGAACGAAAAGTTTTACATTCTAGTTTTTTTTTTTTGAACTTTTGGGATCACAAGAATTCTTACCTACAATGAGATTCCAACTCAATACATTTTTAGTGAATTTTTTAAGAAGATTTGTTTTTTAGAGAGTTCAATACAATGAAAGTTGAAAGTTGTAAGTAGCGTTGAAAGATAGAGGAGTTTTGACTAAGCTATGTGATAGCAACCTTAATTTTTTTTTCCTACTAGTTCGACTCTGGTTCAATCTTGATTCAATCATAAGGAAATATCCAAATCGAGTTAAAATATTGGTCAATATTGTCGTCAGCTTTAATGGGAAATTTAGGTTGGTCTTCCAATATATCAAGTGGTGTAACTATGTCCAATTTTAAAAAATGAGGTTATTAGTCTCCCAACATATATAAAAATGGAAGTAGTTTTTCATTCATACACTTCAAAGGATTTATAAGTACTATTCACTTTTTTAATATTCATTTCTAACTATTAATTTAAATTGTTTATAAACGCTTCACGAATGTGAATTTTTTTTTTCATTTAACTTTGAGTCATTTAGAAGTTGCATACGATTTTAAGGTCAAGATTGACCGTTTCGATGATGTTAGAGTTAAATAGAACTCTTGTTAAGCAGAGATCAAAATCTAATTTTTGGCAAATTTTGATAAAAGTTAATAAAATGTGTGATTGAAAAATTGTGGGTTCTATAAAACATATGATTAAAATTTATTGTTAACTTTAATTTAAATTAAATTCTATATTTAAATACCTACAAATTGCAAATTGTCCATGACCACAAAAAGTGTACGAATCATTTTTGAAGAGCAAATTTGAGTTAAGCCATTTTTTGTATATCAAAAAGTGTACATTACTTTTTACATTATGTCACGTGACAATATGTTATTGGACAATTTAAAAAAAAATTAACAATTTTTTACCAATCAAATCATGCCAACTTGGATGTTGTCAAAAATGATGTACACTTTAAGTTAAAGCCATGAATCATGCTACATGTACATTTCTTTTTACATCATACCACAAGACTACTATTGAACGGTTTAAAGAATTAACATTTTTTTCACAATCAAATCATGCCATTTGGATGCTGTTAATCTATTTGTATATCGAAAGTGATGTTAAAAGTGTACATGACCTTTAATAGCATCCAAGTGGTATGATTTGATTGGTGAAAAAAATTGTTAATTTTTTTTAAATAGTTCAATAACATGTTGTGACGTGACATGATGTAAAAAGTGAAGTAGAAAGAGATGTTCATATTACGGATGACAACGGAGCGGGTGTGGGTCGGGTCGGCCAATCCCACTCCCGTCCTGTCGGGTATTTTTATTACCTTACTCCATATCCATACCCGATTAAAGCGGGGGCGAGTCCCTTGCCCCATTTATCGCCCCATTTATTTTTTATTTATTTTAATTTTTGGTTATATTTTTTTTATGTCTTTTGTTAGTAAATATTATTATTTTTTTACTAATTTATTAAAAGCAACTTATATTCTCTTTAAAAATGATAATAAATTTATTATTTTTGTTCGATAAAAAACTTAAATTTGAAATTAATTTTAAGTGGGGCGAGTAGTGGGGCGGGGACTATGTTTCTCGTACCCGTCCTGTAACCACTTCGGAGTAATGACCCTCGTTCCATCTCCGCCCCGTGTACCCGATTAGGCGGATAATCCCCGTCCCATTCGGGACGAAAGCCCACGAGTATCGGGTTGAGCGGATTTTATTATCATTAGTTCATATACCATGACTCAGCCAATTTACCAACTGAGACATCTCACGTGCCTCTAAACAACCAACCTCCCTGCCTAGAACCGAAATTCCAAGAATATCCCTCATTTGTATTTCATATCCCTGCCACCAAACTCTTCGCTCCTCGACGGAGACCCCAACGTTCTTCCACCCTCGCAATATATACTCTCCCCAACCATCCCCACATCTTCTCTCTTTCACAGCTCTCTGATCTGAATCTGTGAAAATGCAGAGCATAGCAATTGCATTCTCCCCTTCCATTTCTGTCTCTACCAAGCCCCAAAAGCCCACCTCTCTCTACAGATTCAATCCCATTTCCCTTACCCCGTCGAAACAGCTCTGTTTCAAGAATGGTTGGGTTTCCGGCCCTACTTCGGTTCATACTTCTTCGAGTCGGAAAGTGGGTTCCATTAGTTGTTCTTTGAGATCCAATGGGTGGATTTCGAACCCAACACCGCCTGCACCTCGAAATCAGGAGCCCGAGTCCGAGGGTGTTGTGGTTCGGGCCACGTCGGTGCCAGAGAGCGCGGGAGCTGCCGAAAGTCCAAAGTCCAAGGGTGCTATGGATACTTTGGTGCTGGGAACTCTTTTCGGGCTCTGGTACCTATTTAATATCTACTTCAATATCTACAACAAGCAGGTACTTGCTTTCTTTATTTGTTCAGTTAGTTAATTTCCATTGATCAGGCATAGATGATTGTACATGTCTTCCTGCGTGTTTAGATGGTGAGACATTTATTTTTGATGAGGTTAATTGGTAGTAATTGTTAAGGGTAATATTCCACATCCATTAATGATGAAACAAATAAACAACATTTAAGGCTTTGATGGAGGAAAAAAAAAACGAAAATCCTGCCGACTTGCGAAGAGCTTATTGATGACAATATATATAATAGTTTTAAGCTTATAGATCAAGTGTTTCAACAATAATTGATTTGATGAATGGAATTTTTATTTCACCAAATCACTTCAAACGCAAGCTGTAATTTCAAAACCGGATTTCTTTGGGATACGAAGGTGTGCCTTTTTTTTTAAAGCCTGCATATGAATGAATTGCTGTTTTCGTTTATATATTTGATAGGCTATATTCTGTGCTTAAAATATAAGTTTCTTACATGGAAAGTTATTCTAAAATTTCACTTTGCATAGTGCAGAAATTTCAAATTTCAATTATTCTTCTTAAGAGGGCAAAATGTTCGTGCTTGTCCTTGTGTTAATCAGTCGATTAGGTTCTGCTCGTTTGCAAATTTGGTGAAAAAAAACCTAAAGGAATCCTATCGCTGGATATTACAGCCCCATTTCTATAAACAAAGAGTGACTCTTTGAATGTGTCTTAACTTGAACAATCGGGATAGTCAATAAGATAAGCACCTACCTTTGAGCAAAAACTTGATTGTTAGGCTGTCGTGGCAAGACAAATATAGATTATGCCATGTTTCCCCTAACATGATGAAGGCCTATGAATTAACTTAGTATGAATATAACATCTAAGGAATGTATTTAGCTATTGAATAGTGACATTAATGATGGTTGCTAATTTTTCACAGGTCCTTAGAGCTTTCCAATACCCAGTGACAGTCACTTTAGTTCAATTTGCTGTTGGGACTGTCCTAGTTATGATCATGTGGACATTCAATCTCTACAAACGGCCTAAAATCAGCGGTGCACAGGTACTCAATACTATTCTGGAATGGTTATGCTATAGTATTTTTTGGTTCCATTGGCCAATCATAAATATGGAATCTAATCATCTATTGCCATGGTCAGCTTGCAGCAATCCTTCCATTGGCCTTGGTTCATACCTTGGGCAACCTTTTCACCAACATGAGTCTTGGAAAAGTTGCTGTTTCATTCACTCACACAATTAAAGCTATGGAGCCCTTCTTTTCAGTTGTCCTCTCAGCTATGTTCTTAGGAGAGGTGCTATTCCTATTTTTAAAGTCCATTCTTTCTATCATTTAAGTTATGTTTTTCGTACTCATTTCTTGTGGAGTTTCTGAATGCTTATATTGTCATGATGTATGATATTTCTCATGTTTGAAGCAGCAATAATTTATTACGTTTTTCATTTTGTTAAAACTGTCTTTTTAGCAGATCTTATTTACAATATTCTATTGTATTAGGGACATGGTTCTTGTGTAATAGCATTCCTGACTATAAGTTAATTATCATCATCACATATTCCTAGGGGCTTTATAACGGGAACATAACTATTTTTTTCCCCATAAGAAATGGGAACTTCCATTGGAAAATATAATAATTGAAAAAAGAGGACAAGACATCCTCTTTAAGCTAGAGATAAACACATAAATCTATATCATCTTACACGAGCTTCCCAAAATATAGGAAAATGGGACACTATGAAACTTTTGTTCAGAAGACATTTAATACTGATATACAATCCTTTTCCACAGAAACTCAGAGTCCATAGCCACCGCACTAAATTTTTTGCTTTTCTTCCTAGAACCCAAAGGATATCAACCCTGAATACTTTTAAATAGCTTCAGTTTTTGTGGAAGACCCAAAACAACCATTGTAGTGAGATTTCATGGAGAAGCAGGTTCGAGGAGCCTCCCAATCAATGCCCCTTTCCAGTAACAGATTTCTCAAACATCGTGGCCAACTCAGATTCATTATTTTGGATATTCAGTGTTTTTTAACTTACCATTCAAGCAAAAACTTCAAATTTGGTGAAAATAGATGATTTCCATATGATCTTAAAAGAAAGAAAAGTGAGAATTTGAGATGAAACAATACGAGATAAGGTGATTAAGATTTTGAGACGAAACAATACGAGATAAGGCGATTTGCTGAAGAACCTGGAATTCTCTCTATCTACCCGAATTGGAAACCATTGAGCAAAAGAAGCAATTCGTCTAAGTTTATATCACAAAAATTCTGTCAGTAACAAAAATTCTATCCCTCCGAAGGAAAAAAAAATAGTGGTAAAAAAAAAAGGGAATGGAAACTCTAAGAATAGAAGAAAGACTAATAAGCCAAGGAAAACAACTGGCAAAAGACTACCATCCTGCTTCAACACACCTTCATGAATCTGACCTTTCCTTATTACCAACCTCCAATCTTGTAGAAGAAAAGAAATTGTGGAGTGATTTGCGAAGTATACTTCCAAAAGTATACTATTCCAAATCTTGCCCTGTATAACATGTAATGGATCAAAATTGTTTCATAACTTATTTTCAGTTTCTATAGATGAGTTGAATTCAGGTTAGTAACCATGCTAGCACTGATCATATTAAGCCGCTGTTTGAGCCACATTAAAATTCTCATTCTCATTCTTCTACTCATTTTCAACTCCACATTCTTCAATAAAATAATATTTTCCATCACATCAATAACTTTTCCTTCTTTTTCAATCACACATTCTTCATTAATCTACTATTCCAAAGTACATTCTTTCAAAATAATGTGGCTCAAACACACCCTAAGTATTTGGCTGTTTTGTGAGACATTCAACTTTTATATTTATGTCCTATAGGCTATAATTTGTTTTCGACTTTGTGCAGTTTCCCACAATATGGGTAGTTGCTTCTCTTTTACCAATTGTTGGTGGAGTTGGTTTGGCATCAATGACTGAGGCTTCTTTTAATTGGTGAGACATGATAATTCATCACTCTCAATAAATGCTTATGCTTCTATTCTCTTCAACTTTATATGCTAAGTTTTTCTTTTTGTTGTTTGAGAATTGACATGGAATTTGTACTTTCTGTTTTCAGGGCTGGTTTTTGGAGTGCCATGGCCTCAAATTTGACCAACCAATCTCGAAATGTCCTTAGCAAGAAGTTTATGGTCAAGAAAGAGGTATGTTTACTCTCAATTTTTATTTTTCCCTATCTGAAAATGATGTGGTGTTTATCAGGATTGCAGGTCTTATTTATAGGATTTGTTCATTACCTTGTTGATGTGAATTGCTTGTGGAATATGATTGCAGTAAAAAATTTTGTCATTGTACATCTGTTGTGACATTTGTTTCCAAATTTCTTTGAAAAAGAGGTTGTTTTCCATATTTTTTTCTAGGATTGGAGCATCATCTCCATTTTGTTCTTTTGTTTTTCTTTTCCTCGTAGGAATCTTTGGACAACATTACTCTCTTCTCAATAATCACAATTATGTCCTTCTTCTTGCTGGCTCCTGCTGCTATTGTTATGGAAGGAGTTAAGTTTACTCCATCATACCTTCAGAGCGCGGTAAGAAAATATCGAGACATTCCATTTCATGAAAAACATATATCATACGTTGGATCATTGTTTCATCTGTAAGAAAATAAAAACATGCAAAATTAATTATCATATTGTTTCCTTGCCAGGGGCTGAATATCAGGCAACTTTACACAAGGTCTCTCATTGCTGCTCTGTGTTTCCATGCATATCAGCAGGTAAGCGTCTCTGTTTTTTCATCATTTTCTAACGACTTAATAATACCACACAGCCATGAACCTCTGGCAAAGTACTCAATCACATAGACAATTTGATAACAGTCAACAATAAATGTTGGAAGTCATTAAAAATCTATTTAAAGAGGCTATTATTATGAGATTGCTAACACGGGTTGTTATGCAGGTTTCGTACATGATATTGCAGAGGGTGTCTCCGGTTACTCATTCTGTGGGTAACTGTGTGAAGCGGGTGGTGGTGATCGTGACCTCTGTTCTCTTCTTCCGCACACCAGTTTCACCTGTCAACTCTTTGGGTAAAATACTTCTATGAACTTGTTGAGGATTTGAAATGACTCAAACCAATTTCTGCAGTACTTGAAATTGACTTTCTTTACCATTTGGTGTAGGCACCGGCATAGCCCTTGCTGGAGTGTTCTTGTATTCAAGAGTGAAGCGCATTAAGCCAAAGACAGCTTGAAGTACTTATTTCAGACAATTTTGTTGGTTAATCGTGTTATTAGATCGAAAAACACTATCATAATTCTTGGTTCTATGTTAGCTTCTTTGTCTTCCTGAGATTGTCTTATTTGTTTTTCTGGGCATTCAGAATTAGTGCTTTAAATTTGGCTATATACTGTTTTCTTCCTCAGTTGTAATGGCAATCTTGTTATAGTTTCGGGGGGAGGGAATGTTTTCGGTTTTCGTAGTGTGACTTGTCATTTCGTCGTTTGTCTTTCAACAAGTAGTCAGCTTTGGCAAGTTATACACATGAAACAAATCAAATTGCTAGAGTCAAACATTTTTTAAAATATATTTAATGATAATTAAATTTACCATATGAAATCATTTAAGCAATTCAATAGTCAATAACATTATCTAAATGTAAATTTAAATAAATAGTAACAACAATACAAAAAATAGTATTATGGTTAATTCTCATTAAAGAAATTAAATAGTTTTTTAAATTTTTCTTTCTTTCGAAAATTATTTTGAACATTTGAATAAATGATGTTCTCAGTGCAAATTATAATAAGGAAAATAATGTTCGTTTTCAAAGAAGAATGTCATTATATTTAAAGGTTGAACCTCAACCTTGGGGGCTTTCACCTGCCTTGTTCTGGGTTCTGGTGAAGGAGGTAAATCACAATTTATGCCTCCAAGGGTACAGGGTGGAAGGCTGCTTGTACACTTGCACTTATCCAAGGGCCAAATCCATATTTCAAGATTCGAACCCTTGACGCGACAGTCTCAAGCAAAGTTGGAGCTTTTCCACCTTCTCCTTTTACCATTTAAAGATGTGCCCTNGTGAAAGAGGTAAATCGCAGGTTATGCTTCCAAGGTTAAAGGGTGGAAGGCTGTTTGTACACTTGCACTTATCCAAGGGTCAAATCCATATTTCAGGATTCGAACCCTTGACGCGACAGTCTCAAGCAAAGTTGGAGCTTTTCCACCTTCTCCTTTTACCATTTAAAGATGTGCCCTAAAGACAGAATGTCATTATATCTAAATTAGCATTTGTCTTGGTCATGCACTCACTAAATTTGCATTCAATGGAAGACGTATACTATTCTAATAGGACAACTTGGCCAAAAATAATTGAAAAAATGCATACCTAACATAGAAACATAATTTTATTATTTATTTATTTTTATTTTTACTTTCAAATTTTCCAAAGAAATTTGAAATCTAGTATGCATTTTAAAGTGTCAGTCAAATGTTGTAACTTAATATCCTTCTACAAGAATAATAAATGCCATTAATGTTATTGACTAGCATATTGCTTGAATGCATTCCATAAGGTAAATTCAAGTGTCATTAAATAATATTTCAAATTATTTAGCTAACACAAAATATGCAGAGAGAAATTATTATTTTTCTTAAAAAGAATATTTTATTCATCTCCATATTCTCTCCTATGTCAAGTTCAATACACAAGACCTAAAAGGATTAATAAAAAGACTTGCAAATACGATGTCTAATCTGACATAACAAACATGTCCTGAGTGTCAATGGTCGGAACAATCTCTAATGGAAACGGAAATATAATGTATTATTTTTAATAAAAAATGGTAGATTGAAATTCCAAATATTTTAGACATTGACCTGAGAGATCATCTCCATCAAATCAAACTCCTTTTTCCCTTCAAATTGCATCAATGGAGGCACATCAAATGGCAACCCTATATCAAAGCAATTTTCATCCATTTTAGGTGAACCACCAGATATATCCTCCATGAAACTGTCAATGCTACTTCCTTCAAATAATTTATCATCCAATGTAAATTCTGGGACCTCACCAAAATCATAATCCGGCACGCGAAGATCCATAAAATCTGGCTTTTCTAATGTCTTCATTGAAGTATTAGCATTATGTATGATTCCAACATTTGTAGTGGTAGGTGATGAAGCAAATTCTTTCTCCGAATTCAAGCTTTTTATGTAGTTCTGGAGTAGAGAGCTAGGCCTTGGCCATTTGGTCCTGCATTTTCGCCTCGAGAATTGCCTTCTTTTTGTTGCATTCCAATGGTTCTTGATGGAATTCTCAGTTCTCCCTGGCAGTCTTTTTGCAATTTCTGCCCATTTGTTTCCCAATTCTGCATGAGCATCAATCAGAATCCTATCCTCTTCTTCAGTCCATACATCCTTCTGCTCAAGAAAAATAATAAACATTAATAATTTTGACCAATTTTAAAATCTCAATAAAAAAACAGAATATGACACTATAAATCCTTGAATCAGGGAGTATCCAAAATTGAAAATTCCTATTTGGATATTAGAATCAGTATCTTTGAACTCATTTCAGATACATTTTTCTGCTATAAATCACTTAATTATATATTGCATGAATTGTTTGCTAAATCTGCATGTGCAGTGAAATACCCATCACAATAGTCTACTAACTCACAACTGAGAAAATCATCATACGAAAAAAGGAAAAATATAAATGAATCAGCGAAACTTGATGGTGTAAAAAAAAAAAAAAACAATCGAGGAACAGGAAAAAATTATACGGAAAAAAAGGTTTAGGAAGAAGAATGTATTGAAATACAACTTTGATATCAGGCCTCAGATGATTGTGCCATCTTTCTCTGCACTGCTTTCCTATTCTCCCCTTTAGCATTTGAGCGATATGCGACCATTTCCTCACTCCAAACTTCTCCACCAAGTGGATCAACAGTCTGAAAATTATGCAAATTTTAATAATTACTAAACAATAAATATACAAAATAAAATCAAATGAATTTTCTTCTACCTGTCTTCTTCACCAGTCCACTGCCCCTTGGCTGATTTAGACTTCTTCCAGGCTCGGCCGGAGCTTTTAGCTGATGCATATTCATCCTCAATGGCGATGTTATTACTGTCACCGCTATTATTTTTCCTCTTGTTTGAGACACCGTTTTTATTGCCATTACCTGCTGTTACACATGAGCTCTCATCTGGAATGAAGTTTAGGAGATCAGAATCATGACAATTTAATGATAAAATGTTATGATCAGAAGTTTCATTTCCCGTTAATGGATATTTCCTCTCCTGGAAATTCAAGAATCCGCCACCTTGGAAATTATGCATGATTCCAACATCATTTTCTTCAAACGGCTTGAAATTGTAGGAGTCAAAATCTGTCGAAGGAGAAACATGAGTAAAGAGGTCAAATGAATCAAAACCACTGGCTAGGCTTCCAAGGTTCGGATTAAATGATGATCCTGTTAAGGTAAACTGATCAAAGTACTGGGATTCTTGAAGGTAACCATTTGAGGAAAAGTTCATGTGCACGGGTAAATCTTCTTCCAGTTTGATTTTCAGGTTACTGTTGAACAAGGCTATCGGTCGAGGGGTGACACGATCATTTCGAAAGTTAGACTCCATAGGAAGACAGGAAACAGGAGAAAGAATGAGGTACGAATTGTGGGAATGCAATGGAGCAAATCTTTGTCGGAGTCCCTAATTTCAGTTACCTAAATATTTACTGATGAAGTAAAAGGCATTTAATGTAGTTGAACTTCATCTGGACCCTTGATTCGTGGGTTGATCAGATGGTTGGAATTGCGTAGGATTGAGCTAAAATTTAGTCGTAGACTTCACACAAAATCACTAACCAATTTAAACCAGCTTACTTATTATTTTATATTCTGTGTAATCCAATTAATCACATTATAGAATCTACTGAAAATCTTATATATTTATATATACACACATATATATTCACACACATTTTGTACAAGTATACATAGAGACATGCACAAATTGTGTGGAATAAAACGTTTGAAAAATTATTTAATGATACTTAAATTTACCATATGAAATGCATTTAAGCAATTTACTAGACAATAACATGAAGTTAATGGAATTTATTTTAATGAAAGGGGATATTATGTTATAGCAGTTTGACCCACAGTCAAAAGTACAAACTAGATTTCAAAATTTCTCCAAGATTTGAAAAATAAATAAATTGTGATATAATTTTGAAAAATTGCACTGATGTTGGTATCATATGCGAGTATTGTTGTAAAATCCTACCCAAAGTATGCCATTATCACAAGTTATGCAAGATCTCTCGTCACAAACTATAATGTTTATGAGATCATTTAAGGGTTACAAAGTTTCCATGTGGAACAATCCAAGTTTCCAAGCACCAATGGATAGTGCAAGAAAATTTTCTTTGATATCTCAATCCTTCAAAACAAGACCCATTTTATGTGGAAAATGAGTTCTGAAAGAGTGATTTTTTGAAGACTGTTTTAAAAAGAGGAAATATTTTTAATTTACGTGCAAAATTATTTTATGGGAGAATGTATGGTTGAAAATGAGTTTAAAAAAAATGGAGGGTCAATAAGATGGTTTCAAGCTGATTCTATTTAGTGGATGGATATCTTTTCTCATTTCAAAATGGTTCAAACTTCCGTTCCAGTTCTTCCAATTTACTCAATCATCTTCAGACCTTGTGGATAAATTTCATAATAGTACATCAATTAAACACTCGGAACCAAGGTTGCAAGGAAACACCGTAAACACCACATGGCACAACACGTAAATATGACAAAAAAGAAACAAAAACTATGGAGGCGTGATATAAAATATTATCATTTATAAATAAAAATGCAATAATTAGTTCTAAATAACATTTTTAACTCTTATGACTTTTTATTGTTTATCAGTGTTCTAAAAAGCGTGTTTAGGCACGAAGATTGGTGAAAACACTATGCCTTGAACCTAAGCAAGAATTAAGCGGTCAACTACAATGTTGACCTCTTATTGCTTTTATTATTTTTTCCAATTCAAACGCTTCATCTTCCATATTAATTATTAATTTATCATACGACAAAAACACAACCATAGTACAAATTACGAATCATCGCCTTCAAACACAGGAAATTCCTTTCTCCTCCAAATTAATGCCCACTTTGGCACTTCCTCCATCTCATTCGCAGTAAGGCCATCTCTCTTGCCCACGAGGATGAACAATTTTGTTTATGTCCAATTTAATGCAATGTTGATCAACAAGAAGAGGAATGACAAAATAGAGACTTTATTAGTAAATGATGCTACTAATGCACAATGGATTGTAGAGGGGGAAATGCTAGATGTACACCCTTGGTGTACATTCAGTTTGACAGTCCAAATTAAATGAAAAAGAAGATATTGAATTAGAGTACTATAAAGAGTTCGATAAGATTTTAACTACAATCTATCTATATTATATAATTATGATTTTGAAACTCATCTTTTGTAGGAATTATTAAGTAAAATAATATTTTACAAGGGCTGGGGGAGGGAGGGGTGGGCTATAGCCCATTCCTACCCCAGCCCAAAGCAAAATCTTATTAATATTTGGTTAATTGGTTTTAAATATTTGATTAATTGTGTATCATTTCAGTTTTAGATTTGGGTTGGAAATGAAGTTAATTGGGTTAAAATTAATATTTGGGTCGGACAAATTTTATTCTTTTTAATTTTTCACCATGAATTTGCTTCTGAGATGGTGAATTAATTTTTGGGTTGGACTAATTTTATTCTTTTTAGTTTTTCACCATAAATTTGCTTATGAAATGATGATTTTTTTTATTTTCATATTAATAAGTAAATCTATCTTTGTTAATTAGATTCATTATCATACAATTAGTCTCAATACTTCAAAAACTAAAAATCAATATGTTAAAATAGTTTACTTTGTTAAATTAAAATAGTTTAAACTTATAGAAAATGATATCTAACATTAATATATTAATAATCAAGTGCAATTAAAATTAAATTTGAAAATTAAATAAATAAAAGAATGAAGGTGAATATTACAATATAATTAGTTGTGATTCAAAATCAAATTAATTAATTAGACATACATTTTGAAAATGATTTTGATGCACATTTTAAGGTTTTTTTGTTATGCCACTATCACACATTGAAAATTTACGAAACCATTGGAGAGAAGAGTATGTATAAATGACACTATCCCACATTGAAAGTTTATGAAACCATTTGAGAGAAGTACATCTATAAAATGAGCATGTCATCCAATAGTTTTCTATAAGCATTTGAATTGTAATTTATGATGTTTATTCATGAAGTTATAAAGATTTTTTAAACTAAAAAAATAAAAAATAAAATTGGGAAAATACCAAACCGCAACTAGTTCCCCGGTTTATGGTTGAACCGGCCGGTTCAGTATGTTTTGAACGGTTTTGTCATAATCAGTTAACCGGGCATGATTTTGCCCGGTTTTGGGTTCGGTTTTTGTTTTATCGCGTGATTTAGAACATCTTTTATGGTATAAGTTCATTGAAAAAAAAAAAAAAAATCAACCTAGCCTAATGTATCATTCTGGCTCCGTCCCTGGACTATTTTATAATATTAGATGTTTGGTATGTATTATTTGAATTTTGAATTTTTAGAATAATTAAAATTTTAAAATAGTGTTAAATTTTTTTTTAAAAAAAAAAANAAAAAAAAAAAAATCAACCTAGCCTAATGTATCATTCTGGCTCCGTCCCTGGACTATTTTATAATATTAGATGTTTGGTATGTATTATTTGAATTTTGAATTTTTAGAATAATTAAAATTTTAAAATAGTGTTAAATTTTTTTTTAAAAAAAAAAATGCTTTTTTTACGCCTAGGTTCGCTTAGGCTCGTAAAGTTTGAAGATTGACCTCTAAGGCTAGTCACACTTTACTCTCTTTAGAACACTAGTACAGGATTCAAACCTTGCAAGTGACTTAATTTAATTAAAGCCGGATATCGAGTTAATTTTAGTTTTAATACTACTTTAGTATCTTGGAAATATGATTTGAGTATAATTATATTGCACGCACTTCATGCAAATTCAGTACGTAGAATATTGCATGACCTAGTTGAGCATATGAAATCCATTTAAGTATTCCACTAGTTTTATATTTTAGACCATCAAAATCATTACAGCAACCGATCAAATTAAAAGACCGTCAATGTCATTACAGCAAATGATCAAATCACTGAGGAAACTGGTCTTCAAAGACATCTACTGCAATTTGGAACGACAAAAAATAATCTCACATATCAAGTCTTTACTTACCAAACACCAACAAGATATACATCTAACACGGTATTACCATTACTGACTAGAATCCATGTCTCCTTCCACATACAATCACAAAGAGAATCAAAAGAAACGACTTTGCGCTCCTTGCGAAAAAATAGAGTGTTTTGAATTGCGCGTTTGAAAGGTGCACTAGCTAAGCCTTAAAAATCACAATTGACATTAATTATTTAAGTAATCCACCAGCGAATAATTAAATTAAATTATTTTACTGAAAGGGATGATAACATTTTACCCATAACAAGAAAATGGGTACTAGATTTGAAAATTAGTGTAAGATTCGAAAAACTAAATTCCGTAATTAGACAAGTATCTTTGTAATCATTTGGAGAAGATTTTGTAGTATAAACCACTAAAAAAAGTATCTTTTTTTCTTCAAAAAAAAAAAAAAAAAAAAAAAAAACTTTGGACCCGTGACAAAACCCATGATATTGTAGATTTTTTCTACCTTCTTTTTAAAGAGTGAATCATTTGATAACTGTTCATTCTTGTTATCCTCGTTTTCACACTCGAAGTTGGTAGCTACTGTTTATTATCCCGTTCATTATTGTTCACTAAATATCTCCCCTATAAAGGCGCCTTTTACTTTCTCTCTAGCTCTTCATATGTGCTCTGCTTTTGGATCAGCTCCTCACTAACAAACAAAACCCTAACAGGAAGAAGAAAGGTAATCTCCTCTCCTTACACATGCGCGTACATGTATGTATGTATATATGTGTGTGTATATGTATCTATATAGTTCTCGCTGACCTTCTTTTTTACATCCAGATATATTCCATTTTCTTCTCGAGTGAATCGAGCCTCAAAACAGGTTTAGTTCTCGCCTTCCATCACACACGCACGCACGTATGTATATATGTATGTATATATCTATATAGTTCTTGGCATCTTGCCTTCTATGACCTTCTTTTTTGCATTTAGTCCAATTTCATTTTCTTCTAAAGTCAATGAAAAAACCATGAGAAAAAAAGTGATTTCAGATTGCCAAGAGTATATTTGGAATATAAATTAGAATCAATATTCTAGTATAATACATCATACAAATTCAGTACGGGGAGTTCATGACCTAATTGAGTATATCAATGACATTTAAGAAATCTGATAAGTTTTATATGTTTGCAAAATCAAAACAATTAGACCTTGTTTGATTACAAAGAATTCCATGGAAAATGTCATATTCGAGGAAAAAGAATTCCACTTTGCCCGTTTGATTGCAACGTGAAAATGGAAATCGAATTTCAAGGTACAATAATTTTAAACTGCATTTTCTTTATTTTCATGGATAACAAATTGTTGAGTTTGGTGGTTTTTATTTTTCAACTAACATGGAATTGAAATTCTTTTCCATCTTTACCTATCAAACGGGCCTAATCACATTTTACTAGTTTAATGGTAGGAAACTAGTCTTTGAGTACAGTAATTATAGTTTGAAACAACTAAAGATAACCTCTCTTACTAATCTTTAGTGATAAAACCCCTACAAGATATACTTACATCTAAGACGGGATTACCATTACTAACTAGAATCCATGTCTCCATCCACAACAAACGCAAGGATACTCAAAATCAAAGGCGCACTTTCTGTTCATTGCGACAAAGGGTGTTTTAGAATAAGTCATTATGGAGGCGCATCAGCTAAGCTTTCAAAATCACTCTATACATTAAAGTACTCCACTACTGAATACGTGAATGGAAATGATGTCAGAATTTAAAATTTCTATATGATTTGAAAATTTTTATTCCATTATTATAGAAAAGATCTTTGTAATAAAATTTGGAAAAAATTTCTTGTATAACCTCTAAAAGTGAATTGTATGTTGCACGCATCGCTACTGAGTTCAAGGTGTGAAATGCATGGTCTAATCATTGTCATCACTCTAGACACTCACAACTAGTTGACTATATTCTTCTTTTGTGAATGTGAAATAAGATCTTAATTCCTCATGTGCATTAAGTGTGTGAGTTTTTAGCATTTAAATTTTTTTTATGTTCATGGTGGAAGTGCACAATTTTCGTTGATATCTCAAACCCTCTACACCACTACGAGTCTCACAGAAGAATAAAGGACAACCTTCCTTGATCTTATGATTGAAATTTGTAATAGTACTTCCAAGTGAATACTTGGAACCTAGGCTGTATTCAAAATGGAAGCTTTGAATGCCACGCAACTTGAGAAATGCTATTTCGGAATTCTGGGTCACAAAATGCTATGGCGGCGTGATATAAAATATTATATTTATAGATATAAATGCAACATTGATTTTTAAAAAATTGTATTTTACTCTAATTGTTATTTTTTTTTTATAGTACAAGGGTTAATGCTTGCAAGAGAGTTAACTTTAATTGAAGCTTACAACTTCGTTACTTTAAGTTTTGATATTAGTTAAGCATCTTGGTGCTTTGACAAAAAAAAAAAAAAGAGCATCATTGGAATATAAACTGAGAAATAATACTCCACTATAATTATATTGGGCACGCATCATGCAAATTCAGCACGTTGATTGCACGACCCAATTGAGCATAAGAAATGCATTGAAGAAATTCACTAAAGGTAAATCGAAACCATTACATCAAAAAGCAAACGAGGTCTTTGAATACATATGCTGTTTTGGATGAAAAATTATAACTTTGCTCACCGAGTCTTTCTTATCAAAGACCTATAAGATACATATCTAACATGGGATTACAATTTCTGACTAGAACCGATGTTTCATTCTACATACAATCACATGGAGGCTAAAAAACAAGGATAGGGTGTGTTTAGAACCATGTGTTTACAAAGGCGCACAAGCTAAGGTTTAAAAATCACGCTCAGCATTATTTAAATTATCCATTATCTATTACCTTCCCTGGCTGCACATTATCAGGAGAACCGGGCAGAATAAATTTGTCTGATAATTTCTACTGTGCAATAGTCACCACGATTTTGGTGACCATTTTTCATAGAGAAACTTGCAAGCCTCAATAATTTGATTAAATTCGATGTTGAACTGTAATTCGCTAACACCTTTCCTGAATGTGGTAATCTTGTCAGGCTTCCCATTTCCGTAGCTAACATAAAATTCGAGCATAACTTCTTTATATATGCCGTTATCTTCAGTGTTGGATATGCATTTGATTAGACGTTTGGAAATTGAGTGCGCACAGATGCTCTACAATGAGACGTCAATGGTCATTGCCTTGAATTGACAACTGCAGCAATTGACGGGATATCAGATTGGACCAGGGACCCATAGAAACATCCATTCCAAGATTTAAAGTGGAAAGCTACGATATCATGAGCAGAGAAGAAGATTTCTCAACAGCTAACATAGAATTTAATACACCAAGCTTCGCATTGATATTTAACAGGACATTAGCGATCATTACCCTAGATGGAGCCAGGCACTGAGCAAATACACCAAAATCAGCCAAATTTTTCAGCTTCCAAGGACCACAAATGTCACAGTTTTTCATCTCAGGATGCAAACAGAAAAGAACTTTGACGGCCCAAAAAGTTTTTGCCTGAAAATCTTCAAACATCTTCTTGACCCGAACAAGAGGTGGAGCTCATCTATATAGTGGATTCTCTTCAAACAAATCTCATGGAGCTTCAACATAATTTCCTTTCATTTCTCCAGCATTTATCAAATCTCTAACAATGCTGTGTATGTCACTAAAAAATATATTCCATTATTAGACAAGGACCCTGTAATCAATTGGAAAAGATTTTCAATTATAAGCAACTAAGACAGAATTGT
>CAIGRR010528058.1:0-10780 GCA_903798365.1 Fraxinus sp. 1973-6204
ATTCATGTAAGGCAGATTTGATGGAAAAAAGTGTCTGCAGCTCGTTGGCCTCTGCTGCGCAGGCGGAGGAAAGGAGAAAGAGAAGAAAAAGAAATAGAAGATTCCCCCTGAAAATGGTTTCCACCACCATAGCTAACGACTGGATTGACTCAGGTAAGGATTTTTTCTTGCCTTCAGAGAGACTACATGTTTTCACATTTATCTATCAAGAATTGCTACCTTTTCTTGTGGACTATGATTGTTTAATTTCTTATTTTAATCTTTTTGGCTCCATTATGTAAATGCGTTGGTGTACCGTGTAAGTTGGATTGGTATCGTGGATTTTGTTGGATTTTTTAATTTTTTTTTCTTGTTCGTGTGTTAGTAATTACTAATTACCAATTGATGGTGTGTTTGAACCACATTATTTTGGAAAAATGTATTTTGGAATAGTAGATTGATGAAGAATGTATGGTTGAAAAGGAAGGAAAAGTTATTGATGTGATGAAAAAAAAAAATTATTGAAGAATGTGTGGTTGAAAATAAGGAGAATAATGAAAATGAAAATTATAATGTGTACCAACAGGGACTGAATTATGAATATTAAATAGTCATTTTTTACGAGTAGTTAGATTATAATGATATAAGTTGATTAAATAACTAATTAATCGTAGAAGGTACGTTTTCTGATTTGATCCAGTTCGATCCAAGTTGTTTTTATCTCAAGAAATTAATGAAAAATGTACAAATTTCTGTTTTAACCTTTCAAGAGTGTCGGTAGTTATCAATCAGTTTTGTGAATATTAATCACACTATTATGAGTCCAGGTGAGATTTCCGGTAAAGCTAGTAGCATTTCTCGATTATTTATTTTTTTCTAGATGAATCAACTACGACCTGAATCTTACTAAAATTGCTAACAGAGACTGAGCAGATATTGACTTATAATATTTGTACACTCCGGCTTGGCACCTTCCTTCGGGTAAGAAGGGGTTGCTCGAGTGAGTCTTCTACAAGCAACAAGGACAAACTATACTAGGTGGTCCATTTCATTAATCGAACACACTAGCATATGCATTTCTACTTGATTCCAATTTCCAAGAGAAAAAAAAAATTATATAAAGTTGTCTGCGACATTTAAAAATGTCTCATTAAACCATTTGACCTAAAGGTTTAACCTGGAAGAGATGGTTACATGCATACTATTTACATTACCTTCAGTCCATGTGTGTTTTCATTCTTACAAAACTATTTTTTCTATATAATCATTTTCAATCACATGTTTACACAATGAATATTCTAAACGTAAACTAATTTTTTTTTTTTCTATTTTTTAACAACACATTCTCCAAAAACTCACTATTCAAAACAATATTTTCCTAAGGGCTGAACATATCACTTCACACGTGTAAGCAACATTATTTTTTTCTCATTACTAGTGAGAAGCATGTGCAAGGCACGTGCCATGATGTAGTTGACTATATAATAGTGTAGGTATAAAAAAAATATTTACGTCCAACATTAGTTAAGTAAAATTTTCTTATAAGTTGTTAAATGTTTCGAGGCAACATTAAAAACTCAAGTAAATACAAATCACTCTTGAAAAAGAAAAAAAATTAAAACTTCATCTCTCCGCGTAGAACGAACTTTTGGTCCGTGCTGAACGGACCAAGCACGGACCTTTGGTCCGTCCTATAAACATGTCACTATTTTACTTTCCCCTTTTCACATGCAAGCGAAAGTACAAAAAAGTCAAATGATAGTGAATTAACATTATATTTTGGACCAAAAAAAAGAGGGAAAAGATAGTTTGGAATATAGAAATGGCTAGGCGAACGCGGCTCAACCATTTCGGCTTGGTTTAGCACGGTCATGTGGCATATGAACAGTGAAAATCAAAGTGACTCTTTTATATCGTAGTGACAGTGACAGTGACAGTGACAGTGATAGTAATAGTGATAGTTTTCTTTAAGATAGTTTTCTTTAAAAAAGAAAAAATAAAAATAAAGCAAAAGTCCTGATAATCTCGTCCTAACACCAAGCCCATTCAACCATATAAATTACAGGGAAAACCCTAATCTTAACCATAGACCTAGATTCATATTTCGCTCCTGCAGTTCAGCGCTCTCTCTCTCTCTCAAAGTCTACTCAGAGAAATCAGCCATGGGTAATTTACCGAAGCCATGAACTACACTCTATTTAATTTTGAGTTAATGTACTGATTAACGATTTATTCTGATTTGATTTGAAATTTGCAGGTAAGGTTCACGGATCACTGGCACGTGCCGGTAAAGTGAGAGGGCAAACACCGAAGGTGGCCAAGCAGGACAAGAAGAAGAAGCCCCGTGGTCGTGCTCACAAGCGGATGCAATACAACCGCCGCTTCGTCACTGCCGGTAAACCAAGTTCTGCAGACCCATTTTGTTTTACCCCGTTTATCAATTGATAATTGTTACTTTTAGTGTTATATTGCTGAGATATGTTTTTGCTTTTTTTTTAGAATTAAGTATAAAATAAAATTGATAATTGTTTTCTCGCGTTCTTGGTAGAAACTGTTTTGCTGCTGAAGAAAAGTATCTTCTTGCTAGTTTGTTACTAACGAGAAGGTGCTAAATAGTAAAATATCCCATTTTGAAAGTTAATAATAATCCATAACTTGATTCTGTAAGAGATATATTGGCTCACAGAGCGATCTCTCTTTGAAAACTTTTAGAGATGTTAATTGTGGTATAATGTTTTATTGAAAAAAGTGTCCACTTCTTTCAGTGTGATTACAACAAGATGAATATCTAATTGGATATAAGCATAACGTTAGGCAAATCAGCCTTGTTCGATTAGCTTTTGCAGACAAGCCCTTGTTTGGTCATCATTATTTTCAAAATACATTTTTCTCTCTTATTTTTAACGACACATTTTTTAATAAAATAATATTACACGAAAATCCAAAACTTTTCCTTATTTCTTAACTACACATTCTCGATCAAAATACCATTTCTAAATGCATTTTGGACAAAAAAAAATGGGACTCAATTTATTTTAGTGACAAATGGGGCTAAATATTGACATTTTAAAGTTAAGGGACAATTTGTAAATATGCCTATAAGTTCAATGACCAATTAGGTTTTTAACCCTATTATTGTAACATAGGTTAGCCGTTAGTATCATGTTTTACCCTCATTTTTTAAAAAATAAAAAATAAAAAAAATTAGGAAAACTGAAAATTGGTTTAATGAATGCTTGGATGTCAACAGTAGCTGGTTATTAAGTGCTTTCGCAATTAGTAAAAAGTTCTTTGATTATTTGTTGCTCGTGAAAAGTGTTAAATGGTATAAGATCCTACATTAGATGTGAAATTAATATCCATAATGAGTTTTGTGTACATGTAATGGATAAAAAATTGTTTGTTTGTCTTGATTTATCATGTGGTTGTAAATTGTTCACTTAAACCCTTTTCATGATTAGCGAGATGTTTCCCAAGATTGAAAGATTCAAAGCAAATAATCGTGATGCTGACCTCGAAGCTTTTGTAGATTGACTAGATTCTTTTGAGAAATATAATTTGACTTGTGCAATTTTATTACTGTTTGTAGTTGTTGGCTTTGGAAAGAAGAGGGGACCAAACTCATCAGATAAATAAACTGGAGTGGAGGTGCCAATATGGTTTTTTGGTCATATGACTAAACTCCTCAAAGTGAATTGGAGATTACAACAGCTTTTGTCAGTCAATATGCGTTTTCCATGTTAGTTAATTGTTTTTCATATGTTATAGCATTGTTAATTAGTGNCAACAGCTTTTGTCAGTCAATATGCGTTTTCCATGTTAGTTAATTGTTTTTCATATGTTATAGCATTGTTAATTAGTGGACTAAGCTTCTTTTTCTATTTTACATTTTTGCTGTGACTATGTTGAACGTGTAATGTCATTTCATTGAATTTGGTGTCTTTAACTTCCCAGTTCCCATTGACATGTTCTAATGCATAGCCGAGGCTTCTTTTTTTCGAATATCAATGGTGTGTATTTGAGTAATGCTCATGTTTTCGAAGGGGAAAAGAGTTGTTTCACATCAGGGTTGATTCTGCAAAGTGGAAGCAGCTGATTATTGTACCTGTCATATTTCAATTTTCAGTCACAGTTTGGGGAAAGAGATTTCTAAAGCACCTTTTCCTCTTCCTATGGAACTGATGACAGGTTCCTAGGCTTTAATAAAGGAGATTACATTCCTTTCCCACTTGGGAGAATTACAGATTACTTGTTTTCAATTTTGTGTTTTTTCTTTTAATTAGGGGCCTTTTTAACACCACGCGCTGAGGGTAATTTACTACCCAATGGGTTTCTAAATGAGTGCTGCACCAAGAATATTACTTTCTCCTCTACTTATAGTTGAAATTATAAATTTTACTTAAGTTTTCCTTTTCCTTTGTATATTTTACATTGAATTAACGGTAATTCAAATTTGTTGATAACAAGAAATATAAAATAGAGATATATTAAAAAATTAATTGAAAATGTTGAATTTGGTATAGATGAAAATAGAAACCAAGTTTATTTTTATGAGATGGAGAGAGTAATTGTTTTCGTCGATGGTAAAGAAGTCGAGCATCTAACTTTTTATCAAAGTGTATTTGAATGAATGTTTTGCGAGAATATTGGCAATAAGAGCAAATCATTGACTTTTTTGTGGATAAAAAAATTATCTTTAAAAAAAAAATAAAAATGCCTAAGATTCTTTTTGCATCCAAATAAAGTAAAAATGATCTTAAATACCATAAAAAGAATTATTAAAATTCATTTTTCTTTTTGAAATGAAACCCCAAAAATTACTAAAATTTATTAAAGGCAAGGGGGGCATACTTTGTTAAGGACAAATTTATGCTTGTCTTCCAATAATTAAGGAACATATACCGGTCGTCCACGTGGCATATATTCATTGGTTATTATTAGAACGTTTTAGGCAGGGAATTAATTACTCTTAATCCACTATATAAGATCCTAATTAAAACTAGGGCTTATCAAAAAATTCAAACCATTTTCATCTCTCTCTGCAACAATCCAAATTATTTTCTCACTGCGAGGATATCATCCGATTCAGCGCCGCTGCCGTCGATGGACAAACTTTCCCTGAACGACAACGTACCAGAGGCCCAATTCTCGCAGCGGGTTCCAATCCACTCTATCCTTTCCCGGGCCGATGGTGGGTCGGGTCTTGCCGGCCAGGCTGTCCGAATTGGGGGGTGGGTGAAAACGGGCCGGGAGCAGGGAAAAGGCAGTTTCGCATTTTTGGAATTGAATGATGGGTCGTGCCCCGGGAATTTGCAGGTGATTGTCGACGCCGGCGTGCATAAGTTAAGCGATTTGGTGTCTACTGGGACTTGCGTTCACGTGGAGGGGGAGCTCAAGGTTCCTCCCGAAGGCGCGAAGCAGAAGGTCGAACTCCGAGTTCGAAAGGTTATCAATGTTGGCCCTGTCGATGCAGGGAAATATCCATTGCCTAAGACTAAATTAACGCTTGAGTTTCTTAGAGATGTTGTTCATCTTCGCCCCAGGACCAACACGGTGTGACTATTTCTCTTTTCTCTTAATTTGTATGTGGTTTTATTTTTATTTACATTATGATATGGATTTAATGAGTTTTCTCTACGAATCTTCTTCGCTAAGTTTGTATTTTGATATGTATTTATCTGGGATATAAATGATTTTCGATTTGCAAATCACTAACTCTAAACTTTAAAATTTGTTTTAGTTACACCCAGAAAATTTTCAAGTTGGGTGATGTTTGTATCATAAATAATCACAAACATCTTTGTATAAAAATATTAGATCCAAATAGTTGCTGCTTGAATTGCAGCTCAAATATGTCACAAATGCGATTGTATGAGAGGTGATCTTGCAGTAACTATCGTAGTCATTGCTTGTTGCTCGCGCTAGAACCTGGAGCCTGAGGTTAGGATGTTTAAGTGGGTGGTATCAATAATCTGCTAGACACTGACCATTTTATCAATTTTTATCAAGTTTAATCATTAGTGTTGCAAGACTTCTGATTTTTGTTAAGCAAATGTCTAGTTCATCCGTTGCGATTTTCTTGCTGAGAATTTTTAATTGATTTGCTGGTCTAGATATCTGCGATTGCTAGAATCCGTAATGCACTGGCTTTTGCAACTCACACATTCTTCCAAAAGCATGGCTTCCTCTATGTGCACACCCCTATTGTTACAACAAGTGATTGTGAGGGTGCTGGTGAGATGTTTCAAGTTACAACCCTAATTAGTGAAGCAGAAAAATTAGAGAAGGAGCTGAATGACAACCCTGCTCCCTCTGAAGCTGACATAAAAGCTGCTGAGCTTGTGCTGAAGGAGAAAGGAGAAGCGGTTGCCCAACTTAAATCTGATAAAGCAAGCAAGGAGGAAATTAGTGCTTCTGTAGCTGTGCTCAATAAAGCTAAAGAGAACCTCTTGAAACTGCAAGAAAGATTCAATCTGGGAGAGAGATGTAGACTTGGTGCTGGTTTCCCCCAAAAGGATGGAAAAATTGATTATTCTCAGGACTTTTTTGCCCGCCAAGCATTTTTGACTGTTTCTGGACAACTTCAAGTTGAAACATATGCATGTGCTCTCAGTAGTGTGTACACTTTTGGGCCTACTTTTCGAGCAGAACACTCTCATACATCAAGGCATCTTGCTGAGTTTTGGATGGTGGAGCCTGAAATAGCGTTCGCTGATATAAAGGTATTTTAGTTCTAAGTTATTTATTTCACCACATAAATTTAGAGCATTAATTGTTCCAAGCAGTGCCTACTGCCAAAGCACGATAAAAGCTACATACCCATTGGATGCAACATGCTCTGAAGTATAGAAACTGATGAGGCATCATTAATTGTCTGAAGTTGCTGTTTTGAAAAGGCTGGCCTGGAAAAAAATTAGTTACTAATGCAAGGAGGATTAAATTATTTTGGGATTTTGTACTGATTAGAAATGAAGTTCTAATTAGATTAGGAATATACCTGATTCTGAGTTAACTGTGTCATGTTAATCTATTATGTTTACAGAGGCAAATGATTTTGATTCATGATTTGTTATCAATTGATCTTCAATTGTCCTGCTTTTAAGCTTTACTATTGCTCATGAAAACGTGTAGCAATTGTATAAGTCTTTTCCTTTGTACCCAGGAAATATTTAAAATTCAAGAATATGAGCTCCCTAAGTTCTATGAAATGAATTGTGTCACGAACAAAATTTATGGATCAGAAAGCAAGAAGTAATCTAATGGATTTTGTAGGATTCCTTTTGTGATCTACAAGAGATTACAACAAAGAATTGACTTTTGTAGGATGATATGAACTGTGCGGAGGCCTATGTCAAATTTCTCTGCCAATGGTTACTGGACCATTGCTACGATGATATGGAGTTTATGGCTAAGTTTATTGACAAGACTGCAATTGATCGTCTTAAAATGGTTGCTTCATCCAACTTCTACCGAATTACTTACACAGAAGCAGTTTCCATTCTTGAGGAAGCATCTAAAGAGAGGAAGTTTGAGAATGCAGTCGAATGGGGGATTGACTTAGCTTCTGAACATGAAAGGTATTTGGCATCAATAGCCTGTAATTCAACTATGTGCTTTACTGATCACATTGTGTGCCTAATCATGTAGGTTCTTGACTGAAGAGAAATTTAAAGCACCTGTCATTGTGTATAACTACCCAAAAGCGATTAAAGCATTTTATATGAAAGTGAATGAAGATAATAAGACAGTTGCTGCTATGGATGTGCTTGTACCAAAGGCAAGCTCTTTGCTTAGATATGTCTTTCATAATTCTTCTATTGTAACTTGTATCACCTCCTTCAATGTTTTTGTGTGATGTTTGTTCGTGCAAGAAACTTTTGAGGAAGTGTCTTATTAATGACCACTATGGTTGTATTTGCATTTTTCAGGTGGGGGAACTAATTGGTGGAAGCCAAAGAGAAGAGAATTACGAGGTCCTCAGAACTAGGTACAAGAAGCTTTGGTGCTTGATTTTATTTTATTTTAATTAAATCCACGGTATCCACCCTTGACTAAGTTGGGGGCTTACTGGTTCGTTGAATAAGATAAGATAGTACAAAAGGGAGGGAAAAACACCGCCTTACCTCCAGAATTATGGTAGAGCAGAAAGACTTTCAAATGCTATAAATCTAGAGGGACTACTTCTTCATTACAAGGATGAGAATGAAAGTAACAACTGAAATAAGATATATGCTACACACCTAAAGAGTTCTCTTGCAATCCAAGAATAAAAAATTAAAGAAATGTCATTATGTTTTACTTGTGTAGATAGTTTAGACGATGTGTATTTTTAGCGGCTTCATGACTGATAAAGTGTACTCTCTTGGGTCGCTGTGATTTTCTACAGGATACTCGAGATGGGTCTACCTGTCGAGCCGTACGAGTGGTACCTCGACTTGCGGCGTTATGGGACCGTGAAGCATAGTGGATTTGGTTTAGGCTTTGAACGGATGATTCTTTTCGCTACAGGCATGGAGAACATCAGAGATGTCATTCCCTTCCCCAGGTATCCTGGAAGAGCAGACCTGTAGAGTCAATTATAGATTTATGAACGATACTGTTCTAATATTGTTAGGCTTTTGACTTTGTAATTTTAAATCACTTGCTCGCAAAATTTGAATACTTAAAAGAGGTGATAGTGAATGTCTTTCAGTCTATGAAAGTAGACAGTTCTATATTGTGTTTTCCCTTTAGTTTTTGTTCATTGTGGCACTCGAATTGTTGTATTTGTCATTTCTCGTATGAGCAATTCGGACTTGTCCTGTCTCCAGATGTGTTTGTTAAGCTTCACATCCACACGGACATCGGTGTTGTCCATGGCTTTATGTGAAATTTGTAGTGGAAAAGTTGTGGATTTCAAGAGAGACGTTTTTAAATTCATTGTTGACTTTTACTAAAATTTTATTTTTTTTAGCTGAACCAAACAGAAGCCTAATCTTCTTAATGGATTTAGTAGCCTTCTTTTTTAATGTGTTGTAACCCACGATATTACAAAGGAATCAAATGATTTCAAAATTCTCAGAGAGAATCGGATTGGATCGAGTTAGAAAAGATTTAGTTTCATAATTACACATGGAATCAATAGTCTCATTTTCAAGATTGTTACTGGTACACAATTCGGTTCAGTTCCTTTCAGAATCAGACAAAATTAGACTGCATCCATTTCTAGATATAGATAGTGATGGCAAACAGGTCGTCGGCTCGACCGCTCGGCTCCTGAAAAGTCGACTCGTGGATGGCTCGGGTTCGGTACGAGCCGAGTAGGCGAACTCGCTAGACGAGTGAGGCTCGTGGGCTCGGTCAAATTGAAGGTTTATTTATTTTTATTTTTATTTTTTAAAAAGGTTTACTTTAAAAAAAAAAAAATTGACGAGCTCACGAGCCGAAACTCGACTTGGCCTACGAGCTTACGGGTTGAGCCGAGGTCGGCCTTCAAGTAATGAGCCGAGACGAGCACGGGCTGAGATCATGTGCATGACGGTAGATTGCCATCTCTAGACATAGATTTTAAGTGATGTGAGTGTTGAAAGTACAATTAGTCTGCTTTGAGCATCTTATTGCTGAAAATTTGATTATAAGATCAGATGGAAAGAATTTTTTAAATTGATCGAATGAGTATTTCAGAGTCCATCGTCTTTATGAAAAAGGAAAAGATATAAAGATTGTACATTCGTCACAATCTCGTGATCACATGATTGAGTGTTCATTCGATCTAGCAACCAAGATCAGGTCGATCAAATTTTCAAGAATTTTCAGTAAAAAGTGAGCAGCTTGTCAAGTAAAAGGTTAGCAAAGTTAGCCCTTGTTTGAATCTCATTTTTTTGTCAAATTCTCATTTTTCTACAGTATCCTTCGACGTTTTTCAGACAATGACTGAATCAACCGTCAGATTGAATGCAGAGATGATAGTGCCGTTGTATTATCTGGACAAATTTACCCTCTGATTTACTATCAATATTTACGTATGTGCCCTGTCAATGGAGATATTGTTTGAAAGAAACAAACAATGACTTAAAGGGCAAAAATGGAATTTACAACTTTTCAAAATTTGACTTTAATTGCAATGGTACTTTGTGCTCAGGAAATGTTAGGTAGGGTAAGTTAGAGTCTGTTTGAGAAGGCTTAAAATCCAATTACAAATAAAAATATAGCCGTTATTGAGTTCTACTCGTCTAATAAAAGTCAACTATAACGACTAATTTTTCAATTTTAATCCGATTTTAATCTCTATCAAACACCTTCTTATTGAATTTTTCAGACATGGGTCCCGCATTTAGTGGACAGATACTGTAGGAAAATTAGAATCGGGCAAAAAAGGAGTGTCAAACGGGGGCTTAATATTTATGGCAATGAGAAAATATAATATTCATTTTGAGAGAAATTCACCTTTGAAGTAAAAGAACAATCAAATGACTTTATTTTCGCTTTTCCTAACCCAACCAACCCGCTGCGTCGACCAAAGTTACCAAACCAGAAAACCTCCTCTTTCTTCTTTCCTCGTAGTTTCTCTACATTTTACCCTAATTTAAGGTCAGTCAATCCAATTTCATATCTTGCTTTATCGGAAACCCGATCCCTCAATTCACAAGTACTTTTGTTAATTGTGTTCCGATAAAAATCTGATTTTTTTTATTACTGTATTTTTGATTTTATATTTTCGGTTGCAGAGGAATAGAAAATAGTGGTTATTGGATCGGAATAGAACCGGATCAAAGATGTTTACCCGGATGTTTGGAAAACCTAAGCAAGAGACTAATGCTCT
>CAIGRR010528073.1:0-11474 GCA_903798365.1 Fraxinus sp. 1973-6204
GGCAATTTCGTTTTAGGACATCGTACTGTCACGAGACTCGATCAGTCGATAAGTTTTTCTGTACTTTACAGTATTGCAACTATTAAAATTTCTAACAGTAAGATCCAATAACGACTATATTTTCAATTTTAATTGGATTAAAATTGGTACCAAACAAGCTCTAAGTAGCATTATATAATACGTTCAATTAAAGGTGAAATAATGTGATTTATTTAATAATACATTTCATTTAATGATATTTAGGCCACGTTTGAACCACCATTTTCTAGAATGTGAATGAAAAATATAAATGTTATTGGCCCCACATAAGAAATAGAAAATCAAAATTGATGGTTTGATGTGATGGATAACGATCATATTTTTCATTCACATTCTAGAAAAGGGTGGTTCAAACAGGGTCTTAGTACCATCTAGACTTGTGTTATAATACTAGTGATATTACTGTTTTTTTAATGGGATGATGGTGTCAAAATAAAAGGGTTGTGATACTTCTGCACTTCATAAAAAGGTTGGAGAGCCGACTGCAATTTTTCCAACAAGAAGCGTTCATTGCCAGGTCAATTTTTCATTGGTAATTGGGGGGAAAAAAAGAAGAAGAAAAAAAGAAAACTGATACAATGTGGGGAATAACTGTATCACAATAGGATTTTCCACTTCATTTCACCATAAATTTCCTCATCTTCCCTTTATATATTCATCCCAGTTGTAGTTTACAGAAAAACAGAAACCTTGAATTGTGTTGAACTTTAGAGATAGAGATACAGAGTGAAAATGGAGAAAGCTATTAACAGACAGAGAATTCTGCTGGAACACTTACAACCCACTCCTTTTCATCAACAGACTCCTCAATCTACTCTTTCTGTAAGTCTTTTCTTGATTAGTATTACTTATCCCATACATTGAATTACATTTTAATGTGCATTAAATACTCTATTACTAATTCTATTGGTGTCACTGCGAGTTAACTGTGTGCACTGCTTCAAATTTCTCTAACCACAAGGGTTTGAGTATAACCGTCCATTCCGACAATTTGAAGACATGTTTGGTACATTAGATTATTTAAGAAATAAAAAGTTAAAATCTTTTACTGTCAAAGATCCAATTTTGCCACTTCCCAAACAAGAAGTTTGCTTGTTATAAGTAAGAGAGATTTTGGAAATTTTTTTCTTATTTGTCATGTTTGAATTAACAATGTTTTGTCATAAGTTGCAATCACCATTTATGTATGCAAGAAATATTTCCAAACTCTTGGGAATTTGTAAGTTGTAATTGTAAAGTAGTACTTGCTCTGCTTGGAGATAATGGTTTTATATTTTGTATGATATTTAATAGAATTTACTTCCTTAGGAACAAAATCATCCACATAACTCACTTCAGCTATTTTTATTAGATTGATTAAAGTAATAAAAATCTATGTAAAATATAGCAGTTAAAACTGGTCAACAGATAAGAAAGTCTTGAAAATAGATAGTAGTTGTCTGCCTTGCGTGTATTGGATATGCAATGATGCATATCGAACATAAGAAAACCTATTGATAGTTTACATGAACGAGTTGTGGATATATGGATGTAAAATAAACAACAGTGACATATAGACTTTTGATGCAGTTCATAGATTTGAAAGCGAACATGTATAAGCAATATTTTAACTACCTGATTGCTTTTGAGACGCCAAATTGTTGTCATGGCACCCGTACTTAGTTTTGTAGATGTAACTTGTTTGCCAAACCACACAATCTTTAATCATCTTACTTTTGGGTCGTTAGTTGCTTTTATTGATTTTAAACATCAGAAACAATGGTTCAGTAATCCCATAAGCAACGTTGCCAAAATCTTGTAAGCATAAGCTACATTGATGCACATATTACTTGCTTCTTTAAGGTGATTTTATCTCTTCACAAAATCTTAGTTGCCATTCACTTATCTAACGACGTAAATGAAATGAAGTATGCACCAAATTCTATTTGTACAAAATTGACATTAAATTAGACATCAATCATAAGAAGAATTATATATTCCTTTTAAATATCCTGCATCTTTCATTCTATTTTCTTTGGCAGCGTTCTATATGTTTGGCTGGAGATAGTGCTGCATATCACAGAACAGCTTCTTTTGGAGATGATGTTGTCATTGTCGCGTAAGCTGCTTCAATTTAAATCAGTCAGTTATCTTCTTGCTTAAAGTAACTAGTCTGAATTTCTGCAAACTGGCTCTCCGACCACTGATTGCTCCTCTACATATATCATGTTTAACAGTGCATATAGAACTGCTATTTGCAAATCAAAACGCGGGGGTTTCAAGGATACTCTTCCTGATGATTTACTTGCTACTGTACTGAAGGTTAGTTATTATGCTCAATAACAACCACTTACAGGGACATGGTAGGTCTGAATCTTGCTTCGTAGAGATTCTGAGTTCACGAGAATAGTCTTTCCTGTTGAATATTTTAGTTTTCCGAAGTGGCAATGAGAAAGTTGACTTTTAGATAGAAGGACCTGGATTGAAGTTTCTCTTACGATCTTGCTTTTATACTTAAATTATTATTATTATTTTCTATACAACCCTAATTGAAGTTCTATATGATATTGTATTGCTACTGATTGAAGGCATTGATAGAGCGAACGAATCTAAATCCAGCTGAAGTGGGAGATATAATTGTTGGAACAGTTTTGGCTCCAGGTTCACAGAGAGCAATTGAGTGCAGAATGGCTGCATTGTATGCTGGTTTTCCTGGTATTCTTTCTTTTTCTTATTTTTACTTGTTTTTCATTCCAAAAATCTCCACCCTCTTTCGTTTCTTCTGCTGCACTGCTGATACATTTCATGCATAGTTCTTAATTACTTTGGGCTTTAAAATCTTGTATGAATAATATAATTATTCACTACCTGGAATATTTATGTGGGCACTCAGACGCAGCTGACAGTGAAATTTTCAAATGCCCAATCTTTCAAGTGGACTAATCATGGTTTGATTTGATTGTTAAGATTTATAAACAAATAAAATGATCTTACTGACTGTCAAAACTGCAGTAATTATCTCAAAGGACAAAATTGATCCAATTAACTGGCGATCTCAGTAGTTAAGTTTTTCTTTTCAAACTTAATCTGCCTTCACTAATTCACTTTTTATTGTGTAACTTTCTTAGATACTGTGCCCATCAGAACGGTCAACAGACAATGCTCATCTGGCCTCCAGGCTGTTGCTGATGTAGCTGCCTTCATAAAAGCAGGATTTTATGATATTGGTAAACGGCAAATTATATAAAAATTGCATACTGCAGTGACTTTTCCACCTTCTCTTTTAATCTTTTATGTTTTCTATACAGGCATTGGGGCTGGATTGGAGGTGATGACAATTGATAATATCGAAAGGATTCAAAAAGTTAACCCAAGAGTATGTTAAAATTTGAATATTCTTTCTCTCAAAAGACTATTACGTCTTAGCATTTATGCTTCAACTGGACATATGCCATTTAACAGGTAAACAGTTTTGCTCAAGCTCGTGACTGTCTGCTTCCCATGGGCATTACTTCTGAAAACGTGGCAGAACGTTTTGGTGTGACTCGGCAAGAACAAGACCAGGCTGCTGTAAGTTTGCTACATTTTAATCGTCTAAGGACATAAAAATCTTATGCAAGTTAACGCAATTGTTACCCATGCAACGGTAGGTAATGTCTCATAAGCGTGCTGCAGCAGCAACTGTGTCTGGAAAATTCAAAGATGAAATTATTCCTGTTTCTACTAAGGTAAACATATTCTTTTGCGTCTGTGACAATATTTCTGAATCTTAAATAGTTTATTAACTGTTGGCTCATTTTCAAAGATTGTGGACCCTAGAACTGGAGAGGAGAAGCCTGTTACTATATCTGTAGACGAAGGCATTCGACCAAACACAAATATGACAGATCTGGCAAAGTTGAAGCCTGCGTTCAATAAGAATGGGAGCACAACTGCTGGTAATGAAATAGTTGCAACAAGTAAATTATTTGGTGAATCACATCTTGATCAATATAATGCTACCTTAGATGATTTTTAATCATAATGTGGACATATGACTTCTCAGGAAATGCTAGTCAGGTGAGTGATGGTGCTGGAGCAGTTCTTCTCATGAAGAGGAGTCTGGCTATGCGGAAGGGACTTCCGATTCTTGGCGTATTCAGGTAAAAGTATCCCAAAAACCAATACTTATTTTGCATTAACGTACGGAAATCATATGTTCTAATACTTGGTTGGGTTCGTGACCATAAAGTTTATGTCCATTAGTTCTAAGAGACATTGTAGTCGATTAGAAGATCTTATTTACTGGCTATTGTTAAAGTGAAGCATGTAAATCCAGTTCATATAGCAATAAATTCTTCTCTTTCTAACAACTTAAGCTTTTACTTGAGGTGGCTCAATGGTATCAAATGGAATTTAATCGATCTTAGGGATATTTTTTTTTTATTTTTTTAATGCACTTCAACTTTATATTAGATATTATTCTACTTTGAATTTTCTTTATCATAATTGGTGTGAGGTAGTTCCTTCCCATCCCACGGGCTGTCTGCTGGACCACTGTTACCACTTTGTTATTTCATTATAATCTTTACTGGAATATTTTCTTCACAACAGCAGAATTTTATGTTCAAACCGCTTATGATTTGTAGCAAATGTTGGTAAACATTGTTACTGGCACACAAGATTCTGAACATTGAATTTGCATCATCAACAATATTTAACTGACTTTAGATTTTACTTTGTAGTTCGAGCTTGCCATGTTGTTCTGAAGAACTATCTTGTGCTTCTCTTGTAGGAGTTTTTCTGCAGTGGGAGTAGATCCTGCTGTCATGGGAGTTGGTCCAGCTGTTGCAATTCCAGCTGCAGTGAAGTCCGCGGGTCTTGAACTTGATGACATTGACTTGTTTGAGATAAATGAGGTTATTTCACTTGCCGATAATATTGAAAGAGTTCTAGTGGTTTGAACCAATTTATTAATATACACCCATGTCAACTTGTAGGCATTTGCTTCTCAGTTTGTGTATTGCTGTAGAAAATTGAATCTTGATTCTGAAAAAGTTAACGTCAATGGTGGAGCTATAGCCCTTGGCCACCCCTTGGGTGCTACAGGTAATCTACAGTTAGTCTCAACATTCCAGTTGTTCTGAGATCGCATTGAACTGAGTCATCTTATTGAAATAGAGCCTTTCTTCTGTTTCAGGAGCCCGTTGTGTGGCAACTTTACTGAATGAGATGAAGCGTCGTGGCAAGGATTGTCGTTTTGGCGTGATATCCATGTGCATAGGTATCTCCCTTTCTATGAAAGGATGTCGAGGGGCAGAATTAAATTTCCAAAATAAAGGGACTTATTTTGCTACAACGAAATTAAGATAAATGAAAAAGATAAAAAATCAATAAAAATAAAAGATGGTAGATCGAAAAACTTATTAGGTACCACTGACTCCAACTGTATCTATTGTATTCGTTTTGGTACACATCAATGGTTGGTAGTATACAATACAACAGACAAATTTGAACTTGTTTTCATTCTTTAATCCTATCCAATGCCGTCCAATCCGGTATACTGACATGTTCATGTATGTTGGATTGCAGGATCGGGTATGGGTGCAGCCGCGGTTTTCGAAAGAGGGGATTGTGTGGATGATCTGTGCAATGCGAGTATGGTTACTGCCAACAATCTGTTGTCGAAGGAAGCTATGTAGGCACGTTTATTTATCAGATGATAATCAATGGGTGAATCATTATTGAAGATAATTGAGGCAAACAAAATAAGGTGTCATTTGTAGTGCTAAACTGATCCCAGATCAACACTGAACATTATTTTCCTGTCAAAAGGGATTTTTCTTTAACAACAAAAGCAATGCATATATTGTCTTCCTCTTCACTAAAGGATAATATATCGCCAGATGTTGCTGTAGAACATGTTTGATAAATAGAACTGGACGGTATAGAACAGGATGACAGACTACTTAAGAAATCTTCACTATTGATCAATAATGGAAATACAAGAGTTCAACTAAGCAGAAACTTGGAACATAATCAATTGTGTGTTTGTTCCAAAGGTTTTCGTCCCCGAGATTGCTTAATATATTCATGTCCGTTTCATCATCGTCATCCACATCATAGCTGTATTTATCATCTTGTAAGCCCAACGAATTTTCACCCCAAGATGCCAATGGGGTAGTAAAGGTCCCAGTCGGGTGCCAATGCCTTGCCAGGACTCTTGACCTGCCAACTCTTAGCTCAGCCCGACTCCATTGAGCCAATCATCTGAAACACAAAGGTGCTAAACCATTGGCGACCTTCATTTCCATCTTTGCGCCTTGCACCAGATAGCCTATCTACATTCTTGATTGAGTAGTGATATTTAGCACCACTTGTGTTACAACATCAGTTTACGTGACATTAAGTGTTAATAAATGTGAGGTACAATTAAATAAATCATATAATTTTACCTTTAATTGAACATGTCGTATAATAACACATAAACTGGTGCTCAAACACCACTGGTGCTAGATAATATTATTATTCTCAATTACATAATCGCTTAGTGCAATAGAATGTGGCATGGCACTTCCAATATCACTATACTTTCTTTGGTCTTCAAAATGTCGCCTGGATTGATCCCTCGACGGGGTCAACGTCAGCAGGTACATAGTCGGAGGGCAAACTTGCTCTTTCTACACAGTTGGAAGATCAACTTGCTCTTATAGATAAGTTAGCAGACCAAACTACTATTGGAAAGTGGTGCTCAATATGGGACTGTTTTGGCATATTTTTGAACTAGAATCATTTCTTCGTTTTGGAAGATCAAAGTAAATTTGTGTTCTCCTCTTGAGAATATCGAAATTATATATTTGCTTGACAAAAATGATACTAGGGCGAATGAAAAATTGGAGTTCAAAGTGTATTCATTGGAAGAGCTTTGGGTTGAAAGGAAAATAATTGCAGTTTGTTCCACATAGGAAAAATGGAAAGGCAATGAGTAGTTTATATATGGGAACTTTTTACGAAGGTGTAATCTTGTTTTGCATAGAGACTCTCTCTACGTATATGTGCAAGGGCTAAAATCATGGATCAGATTAACACTTCGCGTAATTGAACCCATGTATGAGCGCGACATGTGGACACAAATGTCACACATGACCCCTTATTAATGTAAAATTCAGTGATTATAGTTATTTTAATGGCTATAAATGAAATTAACGCACCACTCATGGAGCTGAGCTTATAATAAAGGATAATCTCTATTGCATACACAATTTAACTCATTTTTTTGGTAAAAAATACTGTCTGTCTGGAATTTCCCATTTCCAGTACAAGTCTTTGTGATCCAGTTCGTCAATTTAGAAATTTAATACTCACGTTCTACTGATTTTTCCATTTTATCTTGATCAACAGACGCTCAACGAAATCTAAGCACTTACGATAAGTGAGAATATGTTTTAATGACATTGTTTTTGTTAGGTTCAATATTGTAATTGGCGATTCCGTGAACAAAAAAGGACTTAATTGAACATGAGTAAAAGTCAAGGATAAAAGTACAACTTTGTATAGTTGAGTTATGAGTCTAGGGTCTGAGTTCAAGTTTGGAAATAAGGAAAAAGCGGCACCGGGATTTCGCTAGCTGCCCGACAGACCTTTGGCTCGAGCGACAACTCCTTCGCTGGAGTGACATAGTTATGCAGCCAGACCTAATTCGTGATTTTGAAGAGTTTTACACGGTCCATAACACCCAAACGTCCACAACTATAAATATATATATCTGGGACGAATTCTAGGAGGTTGCTTCATTGTGCTTCAATTGACAAACTCTTTTATATCATTATTAGAGAGATCCAAGATGCAATTCATTGATTGATTCATCAACATCATTCTTATGATCCAACAACTGAATTTTGGGAAAACATTAATGTTCGTTAATCCAAAACATCTTGATTCCTTAACACTTTAAGGACTGGATTTAAGCGCAGTAAGAAGAATATGAATATGTGATTTATGGGTATCCACTTGGAAGAAACGTGTGCAGCAGATCGTGAGACTGCTACATCATATCTTGGGAGAAGATTGTGAGTCTGTAAGTACATCAAAACTTGGACACTACAGGAGGTAGATCGGGATGTCTAGTGAGAGTAACTGGACAGTATCTACGGTAGCATATTGCAAGGCTGGAATGAGCAGCAGATCTTGGAGTAGCGGGGTTTACAATAGCTAGTGGAATTAGTTTGGAATTGAACTGTAACCCATATTGTCTATAGTGGAGGTAACTGGCTTGGTCCTGGAGTTTTTACCCAATTGGGTTTCTCCGTCATCATACCGTGTGTTATTTATTGCTTTCCAAATATTACAACTGCGGTAATTCCACTTAGGAAAATTGGACGTGTATGTTTAATCATTTAGAAACTATTAAAAAGTAACTTGTTGCTTTTAATAGAATTATTCTGCATGTATGGTCAAAACTAAAAACAGAAAATTAATAACCATTCGGTAACTTAGTAGTTGTTGATTTGGTAATCCGTATTTTCAGTTTTTACACATGAGTTCGATTTGTTATTCTATCATCCCATTTAGTTTTTATTTTTTTCCGTTTTGCATTCGTTAGTTTTTCGTTTGTTATTTCTTTAATAATAGCATATTATGACGATTTTACTAATAATTACCACCTCTAGAGGATGAGCTTGCTCTTTCATCATAATTGAGGACCAAGATGCTCCTAGTCAATAGTTGGAGGACAAAAGTAGCGCCTGCTTCATAGTTTGAGGAGCAAATTGCTCCTACTAAATAGTTGGAGAACCAAATTATCACTTCTATATTGTTGGAGGACAAACTTGTTGATCGAAGTACCTGACTACGTGATTAATCAACTTGTTTAATTTTGAGTTTTTGCCGAAATACCATTTGATCAGACACTCGATTAAAAGCCATTTATAATAATTAAGCCATGGTTGAGTCCTATTATTTAAAATAATTTCTCAATCATACATTTTTTCAATAATTATAAATTCAAAAAATTTCTTTATGTTTCAATCAGACATTTTTTACAAAATTCATTCTAAAAATGGGGCTCAAACTTGGATTTGACGTAGACCACACGATCAACTTATATAATAAATCCATTTGTCCTTAGAATCACAAGCCAACCAGCCCCCAAACTTGGATTTGACGTAGACCACATGATCAACTTATATAATAAATCCATTTGTACTTGGAATCACAAGCCAACCAGCCCCCACTAACTGCCCAGTTGTCTTCCCATATGCTTAAATTCACTTATCCTCGTCTTCATCTGCACATAGCCCTATATTGAATACAGAAATACCCAAACACAGAGAATATTTTGGAAATACAGACAGAACATATAGATTTCATGTGTGCTGTCCAATTTGACTAATATTTTCACACATTTTTCTCTTCACACTTTATATTCTGAACCAATAAAAATATCAGCACTAACATGCAAGCGAGCTAGCTTTCTATTTTTTTTTTTCTATCAAATAATTCAAGGTTGACAAATCTCTTAGCTCATTTGTATAAAAGATCCTCCAATGGCTCTTCAAAATAGCTCATACACTGTTGAATTCATATAGTTTCTTGCTTTTACATTAAGGAGGCAAACTTTCATTTTATTCAATGAAGATGAAAAGAGAAGGTATTGTTCATGAATTAGGCATTACTCACAAGCAAGATTCAACTGCTCTTGCAGGAAATAAGGTTTTGCCAATTACTGAATCGGCGCAATCGTTATCTGTAAACAACAATGATCAATGCTCTAATGTAGAAAAGAAAGATAGAGCCAAGGGAGATAAAAGCAGAGCCGTATCCCGGATGAAAGAGCTAATGAGATGGGCTGCTGCTGCTGCCAAGTCTGAGAAGGGAGGAAAGTACATTGGTAGAAAGGTGAGATCCACGCCACGTACTCTAATTCTCTGAGCTACAGACCCCACATCGTCTCTAGTGTATATAATGTTAACGTTTCTATGTTAAAATGTTGTGATTTCAGGTCTTGCAGTTTCGAAATAGATCCACTTTAAAGGCAGTACAGGATGACAGTAAATTTAGCAATGACTCACCAAAAATTAGTTTTAGATGGGATGTAGAGAGTTGTTCTACCATTTCAACCATTTCACTGGCTTCATCTTTAAATCATGAACAAATCAAGAATGCACCTTCAGTGAACTCTACTCCTCTACATGTTAGAGATCAGTGTGTTGGGACATCTGGAAACTGGATCATGACGGATTCTGAATGTAAGATCCAGTCCTTCTCATCATCTTTAAATCATGAACAAATCAAGAATGCACCTTCAGTGAACTCTACTCCTCTACANCTCACCAAAAATTAGTTTTAGATGGGATGTAGAGAGTTGTTCTACCATTTCAACCATTTCACTGGCTTCATCTTTAAATCATGAACGAATCAAGAATGCACCTTGAGTGAACTCTACTCCTCTACATGTTAGAGATCAGTGTGCAGGGACATCTGGAAACTGGATCATGACGGATTCTGAATGTAAGATCTAGTCCTCATCATCTTTCTTTATGCTTAGATATACAGCTCTAATAGACTATTTACGTCGTGAACATTTTTTTTTTCGTGTTGAACAGTCGTCGTGCTAGAACTATGAAGATTGGATTCAAGTGAAGTCTCTAATGGTAGATTATTCCTCGAGAGTTGTCAATAAGTACGCTCCAAATGTATCAAAGTTATGGCTGAATGAAATTTGAAATTTTGACTTTATCAGAGAATTCAATGTAAATTCAATTATCGGAAATGGAAAAATATAAATTCATTCTTGTGCTTACGATTATGTTGATGAAAAATCAAGGAATTTGTGACCGTATAGATTTTACTAATTCTTTGTGATGGAATTTTTTTATAAGGTGAATCAACAATTTTAAATAAGATAAATAAGTTAAAAATAATGTATATAAATACCGTTCAATACGATATAGGCACTGTCGGTGCAGCTGAATGCTTGGATTTTCAATCTTTTTTTGACCGTTGCGGGTCCCACATAACTCGCATGTAGTCAAAAATTGTTGGCTACTTTTGAAAATAACGGACAGAAAAATCATTTTTGGTGGATAAAAATCTGCACCAGACATAATCATAATATCGCACGTCATGAATCGCTTGGTGATAACATGTGTTACTCTTAATTAATAATTTGATGTCATATGACTATCAAATTAGATAAATGAGTCGATGACACAAATCATCATCACACTAAACGTTCAGAAATGTCAAGAAAATCTCAAATTACTTGTATGGTGAATGTTTGATATGCTTGACCAAAAAGAGTGAGCATGAAAACTCAGAAATATCGTCATCGTCACCCGTATGATCATGTTATGTGTATTAATTTTTAATGGGAAAAATTCATGGATCAGGCTTTATCTTTCATGAAATCAAAAATCAGGCCCAAAGGTTTAACTTTACAAAACTCAGGTTTTTATTTGAAATAATTAATTATATTT
>CAIGRR010528092.1:0-13877 GCA_903798365.1 Fraxinus sp. 1973-6204
TAGAGAGCTTGTTCTAGGTTGTTTACTGAATAAGGTTGAGTAAAGAACTTGTTTTATTCAACTAACACGTAAGAAGAGATTGAGATAATTGAGCTTGTAATTATTCTCGAGTTGTTGTTAATCTAAATAACGAAAATCCATTGTGATAATTGATAGGAAAATCATTCTCGTGGTAACAAAGTACCCCTCAATCACATTTCCACATCTTTAATAAAAAACTACTTTATTTATTTCAAAACTCAAATCTTTTCTATTTTGAATTTATTGCTTTCCTTAGTTCAACGAACCAACCCCCCTCCCCCAATTTAATCAATTTAGTATATAGCTGTTAATTTCACTTTTTAGTGTGCAATTGATTAAATTGAATCAATCCACTGCGGGAAATGACCATTACTTGCCACATTACTATTTAAGACGACACGTTTAAACTAAGTAAGGAAAATTAATTGGTACGTCATTTGGGACGGTATCAGATGGGGTTTCTAACTCATTGAAATTAGGAATGAGAGATTTGTTGCGTCAAGTAGGTGGTTCTCATTCATTTTATTTTTTAAAAAATTTTTAAAAAAATTGGGAGGGCATCCCACCCTTATACAAGTGTGCCTCATACCCTGACTAAAGTGGCCCACCCTTTTTCAAGTATACCTCAGTCCCTGGCTAAAACTTTTTAAGGTTTTTTTAGATTTTTTTTAAAAAAATTGATTGTCCCAATGGTCACTAAACTTATGTCCATGTTTTCGATTGCTCATTGAAATTTATGAAGTCGAGTTTTGATAATTAAACTTATCTAAACATTGGACATTACTTGTTGACCCCAAAAAATGTTGTCAACAGACATCGGGTCCACTCGTGCATACGCAAGCCAAATCCAACACGTTAATGCCGATCGACGGTCAGGATAACTCCAGAGATTGAACGTGGGAGGGGCTCAACGACACGAGACGTCATCGTTCGGGCTCCGGCGAGAGAAACGGAACACGATTGTATAAGAAACCAATCGACGTAGAACAAGATTCGTAGTAGTAATAAAGATTCCAGAATGAGAGAATATGTTGCTCCAAGTATTTTAAGTTTCATTAGCCTTTTTATCATTACATGGTGGGGGTATTTATAGTATTACAAATCAAATGGTGACATTTGGATCAACTTACACGTGGCCTCATCCCCGTGGTTGAGGTGTCAAGTCCTAGCAATCATCACATTGACCTTCTAGCCTTACAAAGCATTTAATGTTCTTACATTTGACAAGACAAGACACTTACACACTTTTCTTAAAGATCACATCAATCATTCGTCACAAGATTTTCATTATTAACAAATCTGTGCACGTAGGCCGTCACCAGCTGGAGCCTCGAAGTCGTGGTGCCTAGGAGTGGAAGGGCATCGAGTACAACAATGGCCTCGGATAATGGCAATGGCCTCAGATGGATGTATATGGGCTTCGAATAGAAGTATATGTGAGGCCCACAACCTAATAACGAGTCGTAACATTACTCACGACATAACATCTATTTCAAGCTTCTAAAGAAATTAGTGATGTGACTAATGGAATGCCCATGTAGCGTCCCATCACACCTTAACAAATTGTCACATCTTCAATTATTCACTAAATCATGAGAAAAGTCTTTAATTGCTCTGAAATTTGAAGTTGTCGAATTTTAGCCACTAAAATTATAAAAATAACATTGATTTGTTGTTCGTTAAAGTGTGTACCGCAAGCGCACGAGTGGCATAAAAGTAATAAAATAAACAAATGAGTCCGGGTTGTCGATCACATGAGAAATGATTAGTCAATTACACGATAAATAAATTTAATTTTAACATATTGTTGTAGATTTTAAACTATTTTCATCATTTGAAATTTAGTCAAATTTTTTGTATGTTTTTGTTGTTGAAATTATATTAAAATAAAATTTGAATTTTGTAATGAAACACAAAATTTAATTAAATGAATTTTGTAACAAAATACACAATAAATCTAATTAAAATTTGGACTTTTGTAAAGAAACACACCATCCATTTAATTAAATTTATGGCTTGTTTCGTTGCAAAATCCGAATTTTAATTTTAATTTAATTTTAACAACGAAACACATAGTAAATTTAAATTTTCAAATAATGAAAATAATTTAAAATCCCAAATAAATACGTTAACATTAAATTTAACAATTGTGTAATTGAGTAATCATTTCTCGTAAGATCCAAAATACGGATTCATTTGTCCACTTTATTACTTTTGTGCAACTCGTATGCTTGCGATACACATTTTTTAATGAACAGACCAACGTTATTTTAGTGCCAAAATTCAACTACCTCAAAGGTCAATGAGCAATCGAATACGTTTTTCAAAATTTAGTGAAGAATCGAAGACAAGACATTTCTTAACAGTGTGACGGGACGCCACATGATGTGCATTCTATTAGCCGCGTTTCTAATTCCGCTAACGATTTGAAACAAATGTTATGACAGTGAGTAACGTCCAACGTTTGGATAATTTTAGTAATCATTGAGACAATTAACTCGTTAAAAAATTAATATAAATTGTGGACTAATAAAACATGTGGTTGAAAATAAATTTTAAAAAATGGGAGTCAAACACGAAGTTAATTTTAGAGCCTGTTTTATAACTATTAATTTATTTTATGATTTGCTACATGATCACTTTCAATCACATATTCACACAATAAAATATTCTACACATATACCAAAAAAAATTCTCTACTTTTTAACTACAAGTAAAAAGTTTTATTAGTCACTGACCTTATCACACCGTTACGTTATAGTCACTGAACTTTCTTTTGCTGGTGAACGGTCACTGAACTTACAAACCGCCACTCCATCCATCACTCAGTAACCCAGCCGTTTGAAGATATCCCACGTGGCGTAACGGAACTCCATGTGGCAACAGACAGCATCAACGGTAACCATGGGAACGGAGTAAAAAGTATCATTAGTCACTGAACTTTCTTTTGTTGCTAAACGGTCACTGAACAGTAAAAAGTTTCATTAGTCACTTCCCTAATTGATCTTCTTCATGCATGTCTTGGCTCAATGATCCCTTCCCTATTGTGGCAACCATTTTGCCATATGCAAACAAGCACTAACCTGAATGACATGGTTCTTGAAGCAAACACCTTCTGTCTCTATTTCTCTGCAATACTTACTATAAAGAAAGAGACAGAAAATGCGCATCCTTAAACTTTGCTGCTTTTAAGGGCTCTCTCGCAGTTTTTGTGCTTCGGCAGCTGCAACGAATTTTGATGGTAGAGATATTGTTCAACTGCATTTAAGTGAGCTTAGTTGTCATTGCTGAGATTTTGTAGCTGGTTGCATTAAAGGCCCCATCCCCACTCTCATTTTCTTTCACTGTTTCTGCCCACTGTCAATTCTTGGAATGAAGAAATATTAAACCATTGCCTCTTAAAGTAAGCTCTAGAGTGGCATATTCGTATTCACTAATCAAATTGGGAGTGTTTTTTTAAGAATATATATATAATCTGAGATCCAGGTTCAAGAAAGAGACTTATCAAAAGAAGGTATATTAGAAAGTGAAAATTGGGTTTTTTGTTATCTCCACTTTTTGTGCTTTTTTTTTTTCTATAAATTTTTCTTGATTGTTTTTATTTTCTTTTGCTATGGATTTAGGAATTCTAGACTTCCGTTTTCTAGGAGGATGAATGGATGGGGGAGGCTAGCTTTTCTTGGCCTTGTGATGACCACTTATACGGCCTGGTACATGACCATAACTGCCATCGTTCATGGCCAGGTAATATATTCACTCACACACTTTCTTTGAATGGAAGACATTAAATTTTTTGGCTGAAGCATTTTAGCGAACAGGTCGAAGACGTGCAACGATCGGCTCCAGTAAAGATAGTGCTGTACTTCACTAACGCCACCAATATACTGTACACCTTTGGTGGACATGCTATCAACGTGTAAGTCTTTTTCCTCTACCATCTAGTCATTCTTCTTCTTCTGTTCTTATTTCTTTACTACTTCTCTTCCAGCTTTTGCCGGTGCCTCGGGGATTGAGACTTTAAACTTAATCAAAGGGATCACTTTTTCTTTGTTTGCTGGGGAAAAAAAAACATTTCCCCTCCATTCCCCTTAAGAGTCTTAAGATTAAACAACAGTAAAATGAGTCTCAATTTACTACAAGTTTTTGCCAATTTTCTATATAGATTTTATCTCGATCTAGTCTGAAAGGAATCCTAAATTTTCTGTGTAGATTTTTCGAAACTGCATTTAAAGTATTCATGTTCCTGGCTGACCAGTGGCTTTTGATGAAAAATTCTACAGGGAAATAATGTATGCAATGTGGAAACCCCAAAAGTTCAAGTACATTTACTTATTTGTCACATTATATGTTTTCACCCTAACTATACCATCGGCTTCTACCGTTTACTGGACGTTCGGCGATCAGCTTCTCCCTCCTCCCTAAGAACGGTTGGCGTGATGCAGTCGTTATCCTCATGCTCATTCACCAAGTATATACAAGATACACAAAATACGTGGAATTCTTTTCATATGTTCTTGGTTAACTGGACTAAAACTGATCGGTTTGTTCGACATGCATGTAGTTTATCACATTTGGATTTGCATGTACACCGCTGTACTTTGTACGGGAGAAGGTAAGAGGCATGCATGACACAAAAAGTATGTGTCTAAGTTCAGTGATCGTTCAGCAGCAAAAGAAAGTTCAGTGACTATAATGTGATGGTGTGAGTTCAGTGACTAATGAAACTTTTTACTTCGTCCACCATGGTCACCGTTGACGTCGTCCGTTGCCACATAAAGTTCCGTCACGTCACATGGGACATCTTCAAACGACTGTATTGTTGAGTGATGGATGGAGTAGCGGGTTTGTAAGTTCAATGATTGTTCAACAGCAAAAGAAAGTTCAGTGACTATAACGTGATGGTGTGATAAGTTCAGTGACTATTAAAACTTTTTACTCTTTTAACTACACATTCTTCTAAAAATCACTATTTAAAACTCTTTTTTTTCTACGATAATAGTTGTCAAACCGGCTCTTATTGCTCACAATTTTGTAAGAAATCTATAATATATTAAATATCATATCAAGTGAGAATTATTTTTTGAACGATTATAGTTCGACTACAATGTAAATATTTCAATAATATCTTATTTTTTTCATTTTTCAATATGTATTAATTTACAAACTGTAATAAATACTATAATTAATTCTCAATTAATTAAGATTCGCCTTCATTTAATTAATATTAATTAAAATTTCATATTCATATTGTCTTCTCAATTAATTAAAATTCACATTCATTTAATTAATATTAATCAGACTTTCACATTCAATAATGTAATGTAAATGATCTAACATTCATTGTCACATATATATTACTTGGTATTAATTTTAAATTAATTAACATTTACATTAATTCATGTATCGTATTTGCCATTCATTTTTATTTATGCATTTAATTGTAATTCTAATACTTATATTTGAGTATGCATTTCACTATTTACATGTAAGTATAATAATTAATATTTATTTTTAGGAACTTGCATTTATCTCATATTTAAATTAATATATTACTTTCAACTTCACTAGTTGTAGTTGTACCAAATAAACAAATTTAAAAATTATAAACGAAATGAATTTTAATGACGCCACATCTCGTAACGTTCCAATGTCGCACCAAGACGACAGCTATATAAAATGCATTACTTTTCCTTTTGAAAACCTAACTCTCCGCCTGTCTAGACCTATATTTTCTATCGTACGCCGTCGTTTCAGGTGGTCGCTGCTTGTCGGCGATCAGCGATTTCTACCTCCCTCCCTCCCTCCGGTAAGAACTCCTTCTTCTTCCCGTATAATATAAACTTCATTTACCTACAAGATATATGTGATATATATCTGTAGTTTTACTCTTTTTTTTTTTTTTTCAATATATTATATAGTCAAATCAAAATTGTACACTATAATATCTTAGATTTGCATTTTCGAGTAGAAGTAAGAATTTACTCGTTTCACTTCCTTTTTTTTTTGCCGTTTATAGTTATTGCTATTGCCATTAGAAGTAATGATCGGTTTTCATAAATTAGTCAAGAAACTTTGGCAAAGTGATGGAGACGTTCATTATTATTTCTCGACTTATAATTAATATTTGCTCTGCCTCCAATTATATCAATTAATTTTATTTTTTTAATTTTTTTTCCTGAATATTTGTGAGACCATTGGCTTGATTTTATGTGGTTCTAATAAAATGCTCGTAAGATTTTTAGCTAATTTTTTGGTAGAGTTTGATCAGACATATTGCCATTCAAGAAAGCGGTAATGGGTGGCCATCCAGCTCCATTTTCAGAAATTGGCAAGCGTGCTAGAGGTGAATTTTAAATCAATTTTTGTGTTCGAACAATTAGTGTGTCTCTATTTGCATATAGCATTTGGGTTTGACCTTTTTTTTTTTTCGTATCCCTAGATATCAACTTAATGTACATATTGAGGTTCGTATGCTTTGCTCCATAGAAGATGTATGATTGTTAACATTTTGTCCTAGGATATAATTGAAAGAATGGAATGGGTGAAATATTATTTGTCAAGTTAAAGTTTATCTAGAATATTAAACTAGGAGTAAGCTGAAGAGGATGAAATTAGATTTGGAATATTAATCATGTTCAACTTGTTTTGCGACTCAGCATCATTTAAATCTGGCAATTTTTTTCTGGTTTCATTTATATATTGTCTACATTTAAGAGCAACACACTTTCTTGGCTATGGTTACAGTTTTATTATGATGATGCTCCATCTCTAATTATGTTTACTCAGTGGTGCCTAAACTTCCTATTTCTTATGTCGTCTTTGAGACAATGTATATACCATCTTGATTCCGTAGTGAGTGAAGTTTTTGCTTCAGTTTTATCAGTGTGTCAATTTCTAATCTGTAAGAATCCCTTTATAAGGTTAAAAGGCAAGTTCAACAGAAGAATTACTACAATGCAATGTTTTATGATTGAGTGATGGACTGTTAAAAGGAAAAATACGTATGATTTAGCAAAAATGTAGATGTTAATAGCGATGTCAAAGGAGAGGGTCGGGGCAACCTCCCTTGCCCTGTACTCGCCATGTTACCCGTTTAAGGCGGGCCCGTTTACTACCTGTTTATTTTTATTTTTTTAAAATTTTTGATAATTCATTTTTTTGTCCCCATTCATCAAGGTGAGACAATAATATATTTATTAATTTTTTTATTTATTTTTTGAAGTTAAATTATTTAAATATATTTCGTAAACTAATGCTTTTATTGTTTGTCATATTTCTTAGATAATCTTAATTGTCATATTCTATTAGAACTAATAAAATTTCGTAGAGTTTTTCATTTAAAGTATTGAATTCTTAAAAAAATAAAATAAAATTTAACGGGGCAGGGCTGGGCTGGGCGGGGGGCTGGGTCCTTGTTACTTGTACCCGGGCCAATGCCCTTGTTACCCGTACCAGCCCTGTGGCGAAGTCCCCCTTGCCCGCGCCTGTTCCCGACCCAAATACTAGATTAAGCAGGTAATCCCCATCCTATTCGGGACGGCGTCCCGCAGGTATCGGGTTTGATGAGTTTTTTTGCCGTCCCTAGATGTTAATACAGAGTGCGGATGCTAAACTGATAAGATAAGAGATGGGAATATGCGTCAATGAATGGAGGTAACACTAATTGAGGATAAATTAAGGGATGAGTGACGTGGTTGGCACATGTCTTACATAGACCGAAATAATTTCTTGTTTACAGGAGTGATGTAGTCCAACTAGAAAATGTGATAAGAGATAAGAAGTAGACCAAAATTATCATAGCTTCATCTATTGTATTTGAATGTTTCCTGTTGTTTTCAAGAACAGGCTAATTGGCCTGAAGAAATTTGTTTAAAGAGGAAAACAACATGTAAATTCTTGCCACCTTTAGATATTATGGTACCTGTATCATTATGTCTAGATGGTACCGATATGTGTGAAAATTTGCATCTTACAAGGAAACTAGAAAGGACTATAATCCAGATTGAGAAAGCTCGAGCACATGTCTGAAGGTCCTGAAAAATTGTAAAGCTTTCTGAAAAATTATACCTTTTTATCTATATGGTTCTAGGAGTTCAGGTGGCTAATTAGGTCTGTTTTTGAAAGAAGATTGTATAGCTGGATTTTTGTTCTTTTTTCCTTATTTAAGTAGGTGTGGTTTAGGAGCATTCAAAAAGGAGATGTTTCTACCAGACAGAACTTGAGAATATTTGCCTGTTGAATGCTCTAAAATTTTGCTACATTAATTTCCTGAACCCTGTCATTTCTGAAAGCTAGGTAGAATTTATTTTGAGTTCCTAATTTTTATCCTTGAAACTGGCGTGGGTGAAGGTTAGATGTATAAAGTCTGAGCTCACAAGAATATTGAGCTGATATGTTTGAAAATATGGTTTTGGATAAGTAGCAGCAATGTTCCAAAACATTGCATTGGCATTTGGTTCCTAATTCTTTCTCTGAACTTTAGTGGATCCCCAACATCTTAGCCCCTGTTTGGGATCCATTGTAATTCGATTTTGGGAGAATATTTTGAAATAGTGAAGGAAAAGTTTTGAGTGTACGTGTAATATTATTTTATTGAAAAATGAGTGATTGAAAATAAGAAAAAGAAAAATGTTTTTTTTTGGATAATGGAGCCCAAACAGGGACTTAATCACCTTTACTTCTAATTTTTGGTTTTATAACTTTGGTTTACAAGGGGAAAATTCCTGTACTACTGTCCTTTTTGGATCTGACATGTTAGTGATACCAGACAAGCTCTCCAAATATGACATTCAAGTTCTTTTTCCTCTTGGAGCATGTGATGAATGCAAATTCGTACCTTCGGTTGCCTATATGTCTACAACTTTTTTATTATCAATAAAATAATATGCTCACCCTCACTCTTCCATTACTCTCTCGTGTGTATCCTGTAAGGAATTTTCAGTCAAAAAAGTCGTAGAAGAGTCTTCTTGATCACTCTTTTCACTTACTTATACTCGATCCATAGTTTGTACTTTTTTTTTTCATGATCTTCCATGTAATTCATTTTTCTCCCTAAAATTTTATGATTGAAACCGCTTTGTTCTTTCGTATTTTCAAAGAACCAAATTTTCTATACATTTGGAATCATTTAATTTTGGATATTGATAACTATTACTATACTAAATTGTTTGATGAACATTGTCTAGCTTGTTGTCATGAATAAGGTGGTGATCTTAAATAAATGGAGGATTGATCAGTAGCCCCCCCCCCTTCTTTGTGGAGTTTTAATAAAGCTTGTTCCTTATGCAAGATGGAATTGGAATCAAATACTTTAGCTCTTGCCATTTCATCCCCACTCTTGGGTTGTTAAATAAATAAAGTTATGATACAAGTAAATCCTTTTATAGTGGAGGATGATTGGAACAAAGGACCTCAGCTTTTTAAGAGTACTTAATCTATATGGAGGGAGGGAAAAACATGCTTAAGTTGTCAAATTTCAAGTTGGTAGCATATCAATATTGGCACTTGAGGATTGTAGAAATGCAACAGTTTTTTTGATGTGTATGTAGTTGTGGCTGCTTCTTGTCCGTAGTTATCTACATCTGGCGTAGGTAAGAAATGGTACATGCTTAAGAGTTACAGATCTGAATTAACTAGTTAATAAACTTCTTCATTAAATTAGCATTCTGATCATTATTCACCAAATACCTCTTGCATATGGTCGAGACTTGTTAGAACCTGGTGAAGAATTAGCAGTGTGGTTAAACCTGTCAAATTTCATAAATGATTTTCCATCTCCTTGGAAACAGGATCAAAGAATATTTCATAAATGTTTTTCATCTTCTTGGAAATCCGATGAAGGAATGTGATTCACTATCTCAATTATGAATTGCACTTGTCATCTATATTACCAGAATGTTATTCTATCTTGCGACTGCTTTTTAAATTTTTCTTTTTTGGATTATAGACTTTCTCACTTTTGATGTATTATAAGAGTTCTAGTATGATCAAAATTGGTATCTATCCATATTGATAGTTGAGTGCTTATTTTTGTTACAGATCTTTTGACCAAAGATTATAATTATGATCAGAAGTTCTCCCTTACAATTCCCAGCTCTACTGGAATGGTTAGGTTACTGTAAATTACAGAAATTCATGGAGAAATTTACGTTTCTAATGTATTCGAAATTGTTCTGATATGCCATGGATTCTTGATAATTTTTATTTTGATACGAGATGCTAGCCTAAAGTGTAGTTAACAGTTTGGAAGCTCTTTGCTTGAGAGATTTGAGTGAAAACACAATATTCTACTAGAAAACAATTTTTTTTTCCAGCGCGTGAAATACCAATAAAAGAAAAATAAAATAAAATATATAATAGATCCTTGAGATTTTTTAGCAGTTTACTTTTGTATTCCCGAAGTAAAAGGGAAGAAATACAATTTCTTGTATTTTATCTGGACAGAATCAATATTTGAGCTGAACGCAGAATGATCTCTTCTGAGATCTACTATGTTGCATAGCAAGCTATGCTGGACAACAATAGAACCTTCTCATGAAGCCCTCCTAAGATGGTTTTCTTGGTGGGATTTAATGTGGATTAGGTGCCAATTAGTTTGGTAAAGGTATCAGAATGATTTTCTGAAGATAAGAAAAGATTTTAGTGAACTTATGGGGGGCTTTTTTTGGATGCTGATGATAGAAAAAGAAAGAAGAAAAGAGGGAAGGAAATGATTTGCTTTCGCCCTAGCTGGGTTTTGGCAAATTCACACAAGAAGATATCAATTTCTGTCCATGGCGAACTCTATTTATGTAAATATAAATATACAGGTATTTATAGCCTCAAATGACTCTCCGGCAAGAACAAGGACTAGGTCCTAATAGCAAACCCTGACAGCTAAGATTATTCTAGACCACCAAGAATTTTTTCTATGCACTTTAACAGGTATAATTTAAATAAAGACTTACAGTATAGATATTTCCTGTGTTGATAAATTACTAGGAGACAAAATAGCATTGATGCTGAAAAATTATAAATTCTAAAATTCAAACATCAAACAGAATATGAAGTCTGCTTAAACTCCATCAAAATGGTTCTCGTCTTTTTCTGCTCTGAAGTACCAGATATTCCTTCTTGTTTAGTATATGTATGTTCCACATCAACAAGATAATATCAAAGAAATCCAAAATTATGTCTGCATTCTCCAACTATTATGGCTTCTTATTGTTCAAATATTTGACATTCCTTATCTTCATGATATACTTTAATAAGCCATTGGAGATCTTTATCAAAATGTCACTGTGTTATACTGCCCGATCAATTTTTTTTCCTTCTTTTGAGCTCAAGTAACAGGTCCTTTTACAAATAATCTGAAATGTTTTCATATGAAAATGCAATATATTTTGTGTAAAAATCTTCGAACTGTGTTATTTATGTTAACCTTTGTTGTATTATTTTGGCAGGGACTTACAGCTGTCGGTGTAAAGAAAGATAATATATTTGTTGGTGACATAAACAGCCATTATAAAAGTGGAAACACTGCTGTGGATGTGAAAGTTGATACCTATTCTAATGTAAGAAGATATTCTTGCCAATATGACTAAATGAATTGGTCTTTGCCTGTCCAATCTGTTGTTATTAATTTGTTTTGTGATTAATGGAAGTGTCGTTCTCTCCTTAGCACACACGTAGATTCTTTGTCCTCTGAATACCTATGTACAATATATCTGAGGCGATATTTTTGCAGGTCACAACCAAAGTAACTCTAACTGATCTTTTACCTTCTACAAAAGCTGCAGTTAGCTTCAGTATTCCCGATCACAAGTCTGGCAAGGTTAGCGCTCTGTGCTTCTTGTATTGCAAATAATTGTGAAGCTTGTTTCTACATTGAATTTCTCTATTCAGTAGGTTTTGGGGATCAAATTCTGTGTTAGTATTTTTCTTACTTCAAAAAGATTAGGATTTGGTAATTTATTAGACTTATATAGTGTTTTCCAAAACCAGTAGATCTGCCGAAACTCTGTAATTTTTTTTTATGCATTTTCAGCTTGATGTAGAGTATGCTCATGATGGAGTGGCCATGAACTCCAGTATTGGACTGAATCCGACTCCTCTTTTGGAGCTTGCTGCTGCAATTGGCTGCAGTGATGTAGCTTTTGGTGGTGAAATTGGATTTGATACAGCATCTTCATCTTTCACCAAGTACAATGCTGGAATAAGTTTCAACAAGCCAGATTTTTCAGCAGCTTTAATATTGTATGTATCACAACTTATTCTTCTTGTCGTATTAGTTTTATACATTTTGATCTACTTTTAAGTTACCCGTCTCTGTTCCAATCATTTTTTTTTCATAATTTGATTTGCAATTGCATAGGATGGACAAGGGACAAACTCTGAAAGCTTCATATGTTCACTTAGTGAATCCATTGAGTGGAACTGAGGTTGCTGCTGAGATGACGCACAGATTTTCTACCTTGGAGAATGGTTTCTGTATTGGAAGTGTCCACAGAGTCGATCCTTTCACAGTGGTGAAGACTAGATTCACTGATAATGGCAAGGTTGCTTTATTAGGCCAGCGGGAATGGAGGCCTAAATCCCTTGTAACAGTTTCGGCAGAGTACGACACAAAGACCACCAATGCCACACCCAAGTTGGGCCTAGCCATTGCTATCAAGCCCTGAGTTTATTGAGCTTCATTTGATACTATAACCTTAAATACAATTTTTTGCAGCCAAGTGGCTTAAAATTTCACCATCATTCCCCAAGGACCTGGAAAAATCAGGGCCATTCTTGATCATATTATATGCCAACAACCTTAAAAAGAATTTTTACGATAAGTTGGAAATTTGTTGCAGCATTGATATGTAAGGCAAATAAAACAACGTTTTGGTTTAGGATCTGTTTGGCCCTTCTATTGGAACTCGCAAATTTCTTTAATTATTACTACTTTTGAGATTGGAGGTTTTTGTGCAGGCATTAAGTTTTTATTTGCCTAACTAATGGTGGTAGTAGACAAGCAGATCGATTTCAATTGTTTATTTATTTATTAATTTTATTGAACATTGTCATCTAATTGATTATATAATAATTCTGGAAGTTGGCATGCAGAATGATTTTATTTTAAAATACTCATTTAAAGCTAGAAACTTAATCGAGATGAATTAAAGGACTTGATTAAAATTGCTGAAAGTTCCCTAATCGCATATAAAAATTAAAAAATGATACTAGTACATTTCGGGTGTACATTCGAGTTTACACCCAAGGACTCGTAATACGTGGAGCATCTCCTATAAAATTGGATTGATGCAGATGTACAGAGGGTCGGTTTCACAGAAGTGTTATCGACTCACATGAGGTGAGTCCCGAGCTGGACCCATATGATTAAAAAATTATTCGAATTTTTTTCAGCTCCTCTCATGTGTGTATCTGTAGAGCTTCTAGCTCTACATCTGTGAATGTAGCACGGTTCTATAAAATTTACAATCTTCACCATCTTGAAATTCTTTTTTCGATCCCCACAATCAAAGCAACGGGGTGAGATGGGTCAAGGTTGAGACCATCACTCTCATCTGTTCACGCCCCGAGTATCTAATTACTTAGAAAATTATCGTGATTAAGGAGAAGACTCTCACCCCGTTCGAGATGGAACTCACGAATATCAAGTTTAACTATTTTATTTTTTATTTTTTATTTTTTTTAGGTCATCTCTAGCACCTCGTGCTGCACTCTCCTGTCCACCGACAGCCACCACTGCTCTTTATACACTTCTAATTCACTCATATCCCCAATTTTTCACACAGTGACGCACACAAAATGTCTCAAAACCATAGCGATAATGACACGATTCCTCTACACTCAACCTCCCAATCGGACATTGA
>CAIGRR010528102.1:0-13977 GCA_903798365.1 Fraxinus sp. 1973-6204
TGACAAGATGCCTACAACTTTGACCACGGAGAAGAAATTACGGAAGGATAAAAAGGCAGTTTCTTACATTCATCTTCATCTACCGAATACTATTCTTCAAGATGTTTTGAAGGAGAGTTCAGCTGCTGCTTTATGGTTGAAGTTAGAGCAATTGTACACTACTAAATGTCTTACAAGCAAGTTGTATCTCAAGCAGCGTTTATACTCTCATTGAATAGCAGAAGTAGGATCATTAGAAGATCACCTAACTGTATTTAAAGAGATCGTCGTTGATTTAGTAACTTTGAAAGTAAAGTATGATGAAGAAGATTAGGTATTGATCCTATTGTGTTCGTTGCCCGCTTGTTTTTCTTCATTTAGAGACGCGATCTTGTATAGTCGTGATACTCTCACTATAGAAGAGGTCTATGATGTTTTGTTCTCAAAAGAGAAAATGAAGCATTTAGTTTTAGAGGTCAGAGATGGAGAAGGCCATCGTACATGGTGGTTCTGGAAGGGATAGATCGAAGTCTAATTTTAGTAATCAGATTTATAACTTTTGCAAGAAGAAGGACTACAAATTGTAGAATAAAGAAATGTTGGCTACAAGTCGATATAGGAAGCAATCAGAGACTTCAAGTGAAGCAGATCTCACAGAGAATATTGTAAGAAAGAGAGATCTCTTGATTATTTTTGACATCGAGTCTAAACCAAAGGAGGATTGGATTCTGAATTTAGTGTGTGTTTCATATGTGTCCTAATAAGGACTTGTTTACTACATATGAAACCATTTCCAAAAGTGTCGTGATTTTGGGAGACAACACGTTTTGTCAGGTTGCTGGAATTGGTACAGTCAAATTAAAGCTATTGAATGGCACAATTAGAACACTTGGCTAGGTTCAATATGTTTCGAATTTGAAGAAGAGTCTCATCTCATTGTCTATCTTTGATTCAAATGGTTATAAGTTTTTTGGTGGATGTGGAGTTTTGCAGGTTTGTAAGAGTGCCCAAGTTGTATTTGAGGGGCAGAAAATATCTCAGTTATACATCTTACAGGGTCGTACAAAATCTAGAAGAGTCAATCTGCCTAGGTTTAGCACCATGGTGGACATTCAGTTTGGTACAATACATTTAGGAGCTCGTAAATGGTCATATTTGAAGAATACTACTTAGTCGAGTTCAGGAGATATGAATAACGTCACTCGGCCACCATTATAGTGGAATTCATGTCAATGTGGAGCTTGTTAGAATTTCGATATTACCCGAATTCCTTTTTGACGTAATTGAAAAATTCTAATTGAAGTGCACGTCAAGAAGAATTCAGTTTGGAATGCTATTAGAGTCATATGTCAAGTTGAAGTTCTATTTTGGAAGTCATTGGGAGTTAAAAATTGGTATTAAACTTGAACAAAAGTTTGGGGTGGAGAAAACAACTTGGAACAAAAAAAAAAAAAATTCGGACAGAATGCCTAGCGCCGAAGCGCTTGGTGGTGGTGCCGCTGACCTGTTTTGGGTTTTCCTCATTTTTCTCTCATTTTTCATTTGGGACTCGATTTTTTGGCATCCTACTTTATCAACAATTCCACTAGAAGGGTTTGGACATCTCCTACATGTTCTTTATAAATATTTCGTTTTGGACTCGATTTTTTGGCATCCTACTTTATCAACAATTCCACTAGAAGGGTTTGGACATCTCCTACATATTCTTTATAAATATTATACGCTTCTATACAATTTTGTAGCGTGAGAAAAATGATTACTAGCTTTTAGGATCAATTGTATATTGCTCTATTATTATTCATGAGTCAATAAAATTTCTTAATTCCTCTTCCATATTTTTTGTTCTTTTGTTGTTTTGCTTGTGATCAAATAATTCATATTTTTACAGATAACTTCAACTCTCAATTCTCAATCTAGTGGTTGATTTCATATCAAGTGGTATCAAAGGATACATGATCTTTGAATTTCCAATAATTGGTACCAGAGATTCTGTGCATAATTAACACAAGTGGTATCAGAGCGCAACTGATATCTTGATTGTTTCACAACAAGTGGTATCAGAGTGATTGTGGTATCTTGTTTGTTTCACTACATAGAACTTGTGATTTTGAATATGTGAAAGGGAAAGGTGTTTATATATATAAGTGTAGTGCTTTCTTCTTTAGTGATTATTATGATTGCTACATATATTTAGTTAGATATAACGAATTTCAGATGAGTAAATGGTGAAAAGACTGAACGGAGGGCTCAACTTAAATACAGTCCATTACACACACGTGTGTATCTATTTATTTGAAAGTACCCATTAATAGAGAAATATTTAAAGATCTGTTGTTGATGACAATAATAATTTTAAACAGCTATTTCTTTATTTAAAGGTATATTATATTTATAATAGTATTAGATAAAAAATTTCTATGCGTTACATGCCACCGAACTTTCTTTATTCTACGAAATCCACAACATTTCTATGACGCTTTCGTTTTCTACCCAAATAAGTATTCATAGAAATCCATGATTTGTTGATCAGATGTTTTATTGTGTCTTCTAACATTTCACTTTATAAATGGCTAATGTGATTGTTTTATTGACCCTGATTTCAATTCACCAAAAACTCTCACAAAATCATGTGCATTCGAGCCTCGGTTATGTTCGGTTCCATACAATAATTATTTTTTTTAATACTTACAGCAACACTACATAAATACAACTAATGACATGTTCATTCGTAGCTTTTAAAAATTAACGTAGTCCAATTTAAAAACATATAAATAACAAGTTGTCCAATAAAATTATTTCAATGTATAGATATACCAAAAAGTAGATATTAATATTAAAATATCGATAATCCATATCAACTAATGACATGTTCATTCACGGCTTCGATGGGCAGTTGGAAAGGAGAAATTGGACTCGACAGTTGCCGACTTCGATTAGGATATGTAGATGTAGGTTTTCAATTTATCAAATGATTTAGGATTAGATGGTTAATGAACCTGTGCTTACCGAATGAAATTATGAAAGTATGAAATTGGAAAATAAAGGATAAAAACTTAAAAAGGCGTAAATCTTGGGCTAACAATAAAATTAATAATCGGGCCAAAATATCAAAACAAAAAATTGAATTTAGAAATTAGGTTGGGCTGGGCGAGGACTTGGCTTGGGAGTTGGAGCATTAATCACTAAATTAGTTAATTTACTAATTTGTTTAGAAAAAATTAAAATAATTTAATTAATTCAATATAAAAAATTAAAATATTATTTAGACTCGATTCTTATTCGATTTTTCGATTCTTGGTCTAGAACCAAGAACCGAACCAAGCACATCGGTTCTCGATTCAAATATATGTTAGGGTNTAATTTGTTTAGAAAAAAAAATTAATTAATTCAATATAAAAATTTTAAAAATTATTTAGATTCAGTTCTCGATCTATAACCAAACAAAACCCAATCGATTGAGATACCCGTTCGGGTATTTAACTAATGAAAAACGCTCAGTTCGGTTCGGGAGTTTCGTCCAACCCTAATTCGAGGGTAGGCAATCAATAGTTCTTTTTATTACCCTTCGATGACCATAAGAGCCTGAGGTGTGTATCGACCGGATTCTCCACTGTTCCAACATATCATTTAGGGGTCTTAAATTTACCGTTGTTTATCAATTCTCTTATAATAATTTATGTAGAGGGTGATCACGAATATGTTTCCAAGGTATTTCACGAAATTTTATTTTTATTTTGACAAAGTATGTCACGAATTTACAATGTAACTCATATTTACCATTGAAGCCTTGAACATAACATAAATGACGTACGAACCATATGCGTTAAATTAATGTTGATCACATCTACAACGATTAACCAAGTAAGTTAAAATTATATTGCTCATTTTTTTTGAAACATGTTCATGAAATGCACATCTAATGCACGTGTGTAAGTAGATTGATGAAAACTAGGAATTGAGATTTTTTAATCATATAGGTGATGAAATTATTTATTTATTTATTTTCATTTCAATACATTACATTACATTGTAAATGTTTGAAGGTATATCTAATATTGATGTCGATGCAATAAGTTAACACCAAAGAAACCATTTTTGCGTTACGTTTCTAATTCTCTTCAGTGAATATTTTCCTAATTTTTTATTATTTTGGATACACTGTATTGCCTACAAATATTGTACTTTTTTGAGTTCTCTGTAATCTTTTAAATTAATATTGATCACAACTACAACGATTAACCAAGTTAGTTAAATTTATATTGCTCATTTTTTTCGAAATATGTTCGTCAAATGCACGTCAAATGCACAGGTGAACATAGATTGAAAACTAGGAATTGAGATTTTTTAAGCATGTAGGTGATGAAATTATTTATTATTTATTTATTTTCATTTCATTTCATTACATTACATAACATTGTAAATGTTTAAAAGTATATCTAATATTGATGTTGATGCAATAAGTTAATACCATATACACATTTTTTTGTGTTATGCTTCTAATTTTCTTCAGTAAATATTTTCCTAATTTTAAATTATTTTGGATACTGTATCGCCTACAAAAATTGTACTTTTTTTGCGTTCTCTAAAATTTTATAAATTAATGTTGATCACATCTAAAACGATTAATTAAGTTAGTTAAATTTATATTGCTCATTTTTATGTTCATCAAATGCACATCTAATGCACACGTGAACTTAGATTGAAAAGTAGGAACTGAGATTTTTTAAGCATGTAGGTGATGAAATTATTTATTATTTATTTATTTTCAATTAATTACATTACACTGTAAATGTTTGAATGTATATCTAATATTAATGTCAATGCATTAATTTAATACCAAAGACACCTTTTTCGTGTTACTCTTCTAATTTTCTTGTGCAAATATTTTCCCGATTTTAAATTATTTTGGATTCACTGTATTGCCTACAAAAATTGTACTTTTTTATTTCTATAATTTAGCCATCTCTATGTACCTAATATTAATGGAATACTTTCCATTTTTTTTTATCAATGCTAAAGTGCAATGTTGATAATCCCTATTGACCATTTTTTTTTATTTCATTTGTACAAAAGAGTTGCCAGTTTACAAAAAGGCCAAGAAATGTTTATCTATGTGATTTTATTTCTTGCTGTGCAAAAATTGAATGCTGGAATTAAAAAATGGAAAATGAACAATTGCTATTCAATAAATAATCCGATCTTTTTATCTGTAAATACCATCTTCTAGCAATAAAAATAATGTATACAACGCCATTACACCCTCCAACAATCGACCCTAAATATGACTAGAGGAAAAATAAAGTTCGAGTATATTGCAAATGATGCAAAGAGAAGGGCATCATTTAAAAAGAGAAAGAAGGGAATACTGAACAAGGTGAACGAACTTTGCACCCTGTGTGATATACAGGCTTGCATTATAATTTATAGTGCCTATGAACCTCAGCCAATAGTGTAGCCATCTCCACTTGATGTGTTGGGTCTTTGACCAAAACTCATCTAGAGTTTGTGTGATTTGATGCGTTGGACATTGAAAACGTCTAAACAAGATCCATGCAGGAAAAAAGGGATTGACGGCGCTAGCTACCACTAAATGGACGCTCGAGTGGCGAGACAATTTTTAGAAGCGAGGTGTCGGCCGCCTACCACTCGCCTAGCGCTCGAGGGCTGCACCATTCTTTGTTTTTTTCTACCTAATTTTCATCTTTAGGGCTATTATTAGGGTTTGACATATGCCCGTATATATAGTTGGCTTCTTTCACATTTACCTCATAATTATTGTAAGTTAGAATTGTGTATGAACACGATATTGTTGTAATTTATCTCTCCATTATTAGTGAATCAAAGCCCCCATTCCTCTTTCAAAATAAATTCTTGTTTCTTATTTTCTTGTTGTCTTGATCAATACTTCATATCGTGCCATATAAGCTCGTTCTACCCTAACAAGTGGTATCAAAGCTTTGGTTTCATTTGTTCAAGATTTTTTGTTCTTGATGGAACCATGAAGTATGACATTCCGCTTTTGGATTGCAACACTAGATTCTCGTTGTGGCAAGTAAAGATGAGTACAATACTAGCTCAGATGAATTTCGATGATGCATTCATGAGAGTTGACAAGATGCCCACAACTTGGATTGTAGAGGACAAATAGTGTAGGATCGTAAGGAACTTTCACAAATTCATATTCATCTTTCAAATAATATTCCTGAGGACGTTTAGAAGTAGAAAACTGCAACTGCATTATGGTTGAGATTGGAGCAATTATACATGACTAAGAATCTAACTAACAAATTGCACTTGAAGCAGCGTTCGTATTCTCATCGCATGATAGAAGGCAGATCATTGGAAAATCACCTCGCTATTTTTAACGAAATCATCGCTGATTTGGAGACTTTAGAGATAAAGTATGATGAAGAAGATTTGTCCTTAATTCTTCTTTGTTCATCGCCAGCTTCGTTTACATTGTTGAGAGACAGGATTTTTTATAGTCGTGATACTCTCACCATTGAAGATGCGTAGGATGCTTTGTTTTCAAAGGAGAAGATGAAGATGAAACATCTAGTTGGATCTAAGGCTAGAGATGGAGAATGACTTTTTGTTCATGATGGTCACAAAAGGGGTAAGTCAAAATCTAATTTCAGTAATCAAGTTTATTTTCATTACAAGAAGAAAGGGCACATCAATAGGGATTACAACATGTTGCAGAATAAAGATAAGTTGGATGCAAATCAGAAGGGAAGGCAATCAAATACTTTAGGTTGCAAATCAGATGGGAAGGCAATCAAATACTTTAGGTAAAGTCGATGTTGTAGAGGACTATTGGAGTGATCATGATTTTTTGTCTATTTCTGACGGCAAATCTAAAACTTGAAGACATCTAAATAGGGTGGAAGGAGGAAAAAATGATTCACGGGGCTAGCCTACTGCCCATATACCGCTTGCTTGGCGCTCGATCGACTAGCTTGGCACTTGAGCACCGTGCCATTTTGAGTTTTCCTTATTTTGTTTATGCCACACTTTTTTTTTTTACCTAGTTTCTATCTTTAAGGTTATTGTTAGAGTTCGACATGTACCACTATATATAGTTGGCTTCTCTTCATAGTTAGAACGGATTTTACCTCATGATTACTGTAAATTAGAATTGCGTAGGAACACAATATTGTTATAATTTACTTCTCCATTATTAGTAAATAAAATTTGTATTCCTCTATTAAATTAAATTCTTGTTTCTTGTGCTATTGTTGTCGTGATCAATATTTCATACCTTATCATATAACCTCGTTCCACGCTAACAAGTGGTATCAGAGCTTTGGTTTCATTTGTTAGATGTTTTTTTGTTCTTGATGGAAACCATGAAGCATGACATTCCACTTTTGGATAACAGCACTAGATTCTCGTTGTGATAAGTGAAGATGCAAGTAGTACTCGCTCATATGGATTTCAGTGATGCATTGTTGAGAGTTGACAAGATGCACATAACTTGGATTGTGGAGAAGAAACAACGTACGGATCGAAAAGTACTTTCACAAATTCATCTTCATCTTTCAAAAATATTTTTCAAGATGTCTTGAAGGAGAAAATTGCAGCTGCGTTATGGTCGAAGGAGAAAAATATTTTTCATAAATCTCTTTTTTCTTTTTAAAAAATTAATTTTCAAATTTGATAAGAATTTAATAGAGTTCAATTTAAGATTTATTCCTCTTGTAACGATAATCTACTCATTATATTATTACTTGACAACAATCTCTTCACTTGCTTGTTTCACATGAACACTGCACAACTCAACTCAAAACTACATCCAAAGCTGAACCACTACTGGCATAAAAATACACAATCACCACCGCATTCCATTGCCACTATAAACTCCACCACTACGACCCATCGCCCTACTAGACATTGATCTGTTATTTGGGATTCTAATGATAGTTCATTTGTAGAAGTGAGGTTTCGAGTTGTCAAAGGGTTCTTGTTCTGCATAGGAAAGTAGTATTGCGTTGTGATATGGAGGAGAATTAGTTTAGTTATCTAAGAACAATTACATCTTTTGAAAGTCTAGGTTTTAATTCGTACACTTGCTCTTTAAACTCTCATTACAACTTCATCATTTTCTATATGACTTTCGAATGAAAATATGAGATTTTTTTCATAGATGCCGCCAAACTTTCATTGTTATACCGATTCCTCAACATTTCTATCACGATTTCAATTTTTCGATACAATCAGTATTCATATATAGGAATCGATGATTTGTTGATCACGTGTTTTATTGTGTTTTCTTACATGTCGCTTTATAACGGCTTACGCGATTGTTTAACGATCCCGATTTCAAATCACCAAAAACTCTATTGAAATCATGTGCATTTGAGGGTTTTGTAACCAATAGTTTGTCTTAGTACCCTTAGATGATCATAAAAGCATGAGACGTGTATCGACCTCATTCTCCACGATGTTCCAACATATCAATAAAGCGTCCTTAAATTTACTATTATTTATACAATTCTTTTATAATAATTTATATAGAGGGTGATCACAAATATGGTACCGTGGTACTTCATGACCTTTTTAATTTTGAAAAAGTACCTCATGAACTTATACAATAACTCATATTTATTGTTGAAGTCTTGAGCACAACATAAATGATGTATGAACAATTGCATTAAAATTATTGTTGCTAGCTCATTTTTTGAAACATGTTCATCAAATGCACATCTAATGCACAGGTGAACATAGATTGAAAACAGGAATTGAAATTTTTTAAGCATGTAGGTGATGGAACTATTTATTGTTTATTTATTTTCATTTTATTGTGACTGTTTCAATGTATATAACATATTGATGTCGGTGCATTAATTTAATACCAAGGACACCTTAATTTCTTTTTGGGTTACTCTTCTTATTTTCTTGTGTAGATATTTTCCTAATTTTAAATTATTTTGGATACATTGCATTGCCTACAAACTTTGTACTTTTTTACTTTCTATTTTAGCCATCTCTATGCACTTAAATATTAATAGATTATTTTCCTTTTTTCAACAGCTAAATTGGAATATTGATAATCGACCAATATTTATTTCACTTGTACAAGACAGTTGCTACTTTTCCAAAAAAAAAAAAAAANTGTACTTTTTTACTTTCTATTTTAGCCATCTCTATGCACTTAAATATTAATAGATTATTTTCCTTTTTTCAACAGCTAAATTGGAATATTGATAATCGACCAATATTTATTTCACTTGTACAAGACAGTTGCTACTTTTCCAAAAAAAAAAAAAAGCCAAGAAATGTTTACCCACGTGATTTTTTTCTTATTGTATGAAAATTAAATGCTGGAGTTTTAAAAAAAGGAAAATAAACAATTGCTATTCAGTCAATAATCCGATCTTTTTTATCTATAAATACCATCTTCTCGCAATAAAAATAATATATACTACACCATTTCACCCTCCAAGAATCGTCCGTAAACGTGACTACAGGAAAAATAAAGCTCGAGTATATTACCAACGGTGCAGAGAGAAGGGCATCATTTAAAAAGAGAAAGAAGGGAATAATGAACAAGATGAACCAACTTTGCACCCTGTGTGATATACAGGTTTGTATTATAATTTATAGTGCCTAAGAACCTCAGCCAACGGTTTGGCCATCTCCACTTGATGCTCAGCAAATTATTTCCAGATTTCGGGACTTCCACAAATGGAACAGACTGAGAGATTGTTCAACCAGGAATCCTATACGATTCAAAGGATTCAGAAGTCTCAGAAACAATCCAAAAAGCTTCAGAGGATAAACAGATTAACGGACATGGAAATCCAGATACACCAATGCATGGCTGGTTTGTCAAGTCTGCAAAATGTCCCTCTAAGTTATATAACAGAAATGGAACGATTGGAGGAGCAAAAAATGCGGGACATCATGGCCCGAATGGATGAACTGGAAAAGAACGGGGCAACAAACTTACAAATGGGTGGGATGCTGAATTTTCCAGCCACTGTAGGACCAAGCCCCAGCATCCCACCATTTAGGAGTACTAATGCTGGTACTAGCTCCACTCCCGCTCAGTGTAATATGCCCTATGGTTTCAGCTCCGCACCTGGGAACACTGATGCTGAGACTGGCGCCAGTCCTCCTGGGGAATGATGACCCTTGACCCAGCTTCAGGAATTAAGTCTCTTTAGCAAATAATAACCTTTTACTTTCAAGTGATTGTTTTATTTTATGATTAATTACAGTGGTTTGTTTTTATTCTTCCTTTGATTTTGTTTTTGCTATTGTGTCTGTTAACATTAAATTCATGAACGTTTTGAATGATTTTAAGTTCCAAATGTAGAACCCAGCACAAATTAATTACAATTTCGATTATTGTTGCTAAACTGTAGTCAACAAGAATTCATTAATTTCCGGATATAACTAAAGATGTGAAATTTAATGCTTATTAAATTCATTTTCAAATGATTGATATAGAAAGAATTTAAGATTAAAAAAATATATATTCGAAGTTAGAATAGTATATGAAAAATGGAAGTTCGACCCGAACAATACCTAGAGGGGGGTGAATAGGTATATAATGCGGAATGAAAAACAATTAGGAATTAAAAAGCAACAAGTTACTTTTAATTCTTATATAGATAGTTAATCATGCAAGTCAAATTATTCTATGTTGAATTACCGCAGTTTGCAAATCATTAACAATAGAAATAAGGCAGTAAACTCAACTCGGAAAAACTTCGGGGACTTTACAGTCAATCCACTATAAACGATTTTGTACTTACAGTCTACCAAACTAGACGACGATGAAAACTATTTGATCTCCTGACTGCAATTCTGACAGCTCTCCTAAATTTTGTGCTCCCATGCACCAATTCTAGCTGTAATAACCAACGCTCTTCCGGAACTTCGCTATCCTGCAATAGCCCCTAACTTGGTAGAATCGCTTATCTCCTGTGGATCACAAACAGGCTGGAACTCCAGTCGCCTTCCTCGATCTTCAGTACCTCTAACAGATATGTAGAAAGTATGATTTTTGGTATTTGGATTTGAATATGATGTTTTTCTCTCAGAAGATCTTACACAAGATGAAGGTTGAAAGTAATAATGTGGAAGATTCACTCTTTAGACTTTTTCTCTCAATAATCAACCTTAGAATTTCGTACAGAATGACTTCTGAAATTTATAGGTAGGGTAGAAAACATATGGGCCAGGAAAAAAAGCCTTTAAAACACGAAATAAAAATTTCTCGTATAAAGCTGTTGCTCGAGCAAAGGTCCGCGACAGTCGAGCGACAGGGTGTCGCTCGAGCGAAGGAGGGACGACAGTCTAGCGACGATGTTTCAGCTTTTGTAGCTCGAGCCAACCTTGGTGACGGTCCAGCGAAAATTCGCGCCGTTTTTCTCCTTGTTCCAAACTCGAAACCCTAGACCTATTTAACTAAATTTTAAGCAAATTGCACATTACTCCTAGGACAGTGACTAACCTATAAATGAGACAAGCATAGGGAAGCCCAACCCGAGTCCCCGTGGTCCGGAAAGCACGCAAAATTTGCTGACAAACAAAAGACGGTAGATCAATGGAATCACCGTGCAGGAGTACATAAAGGTAAGGAGGAGGTATGAGAGACCGGCCACAGATTAGTGCACACAATGCGCAACAAAATATGTCGATCAGTGGGTAACGATCCAGTGTGCACCCCACCTGGACCACTCTCCACTGGTGTGTTTAGCATCATGGATCGGACCAATGTGTCCGATGGAAGTGAATCAGGAGTAAGATAGGGAAAGAGTAGGTGAACGACTTACAGAATATGAATAAGATTCGAAATGACATCCAGAGTGATCTTAACTACCCGACCCCTAAGAAAAACCCTAAATGAAGTACCACTAACATCATGGATATTAGCGTAGAACTCATGTACTAATAAGGATGGAGGAGGTTTCAAATCAACAAGAAGTGGTTCCCAGCCCTGGGAAGAGACAATAGTAGCGATGTCGGGAGACAACTCAGACATGATGACCTCGCGCTAAAAAAGTACTGGGGATTGGGAGAACTGTGACCCAAAAACATCCTGAACTACAGTAGAAACGAACCTAGTTCGACTAAAAGCAGTCAAAAGACTAGGAGTGGAAGGAGCAGTACGTGCTCTCTTGGGCGGCATCTGAAAGAATTGAATCATAAACATCAATAAAACCTCGATATAGGACAAAGAAAACCATGAAATGCATGGCATACATGAATACACGCAAAACGAGGTAAGCAAAATGACATGCAACGTGTCCTAATGTGAGTATATGACTACATGAAATGATGCCTAGACGTAGGTGATATGAAGACATAATACGTGCAGTGGTGCCTAGACGTAGGGACGTGATGTCATGATATAGTGACGTAACGCCATGACGGAGGAACGTGACGTCCCCGTGGGATACCAAATCAAGCACACATGCTAACCAACCCAATATGCACACTCCTAAACACTATCCTGACATTCCAACAATGAAATCAAACTTTCCAACCTCCTCAAACATAATCAACCAACAATCAAACAACCAAAAACTCAACTTCACCCCACTTCCAAGTACACCCAAACCATGAACGTCATTTTAAATCAGTATAAGCACAGCCCATTCATTCTAATGCACGTGATAACATCAATCGACATAGAAAGATGAACTAAAATGAGAAATCACATAAGATTCCACCAAAATCACGCACAAACACGGCCAATCACAATGTGCAAGGCAAAACCGAGCAAAACATGGATATGACGTGATGAAAGCGATTAAAACGTGTAGTGTACTAATGAACACACACTCAATGAATGATCAATGTCTATTAAATCCAAAAACTATGAACAAAATAGCCAAAATGAGGAAAACTCAAGTTCTTCAAATTTTACCTTTGAATGTGAATGATTTGATGAAAATCCAACTAAATGAAATTCCTTGATATGATTAAAGTAGGCAAGACAAGAATTTTGAGTGGGTTTAACGATTTTGACAAGAAATCAAGTAAGTAGAGGGTAAAAATACGTAAAACCCTCGAACTGGAGCGTTTTAGTTCAAAATACGGGCTATCGCTCAAGCAACAAGCGAACGAGGCAGTTTCTGCTGCTGTTACTCGAGCGTGTTCCAGTGATAAGCTGGCAACACGCCAAATGTCAGAAATAATACTAAAAATTCAAAAAAATTGCATTTTTTTCAATAAAACAAAATGTAGGAAAATCATGCTTCCGACACTTTGACAATTCAAATCAAGTATTGAGCATTATCAAAAAGACTTTCCCACATACGTAGTTAAGTTCAAGATGGATTAAAGTGTATAGATGACTCATATGTGTAATGTGCCACTATTTTCTTGTGAAAACTACTCCAAACCTTAAATTTGTGAGAAAGGACATGCAAAACATCACAGCTAAATAAGTATGATCCCTACAGATGAAAGTCAAACACGAATAAATTTTTGGACCTAAAAATGAGCTCAATTATATGAAGTTTATTGTTTCTCCCCCTGAATTTGAGCATATTTTATATTTTTTTTCTTTTCTCGAAAATAACATCTTATGTGCAGACTCTGTACATTAAGCGACTAAATTGACCCATGTAACTAGCTTTAGGCCGGTTATCTCAAGTTAGATAACCATAAACACTAGGTTGTGATAAACTCATCGGGCTTAATTAGTCGAGTTAAATAAGCTTCGAACATAATATAAGATGAATCAATTTAGCACCCATATTTTTTTATTATCATTAATGCAGCAATGCAGGGAGACTATCATGAGCATATGTCATCTAAATGTAGGCCAATTCATGTTCGAGGTCACCCTACTAATATGTGACTGACATCTTCAATTTTACACATGCGGTTCAGACTCACTCACAAGATCATAGTGTGTGCAGTGCAATTGAATACATGACAACACATATACTCAATACTCCAAATTAGACCGAACCAAGCAATGAAAATAACAGTGTAAAATAGATAAATGATTACTTGGTCATACATAACATGTTT